>CAUYLG010034079.1:0-115415 GCA_963573385.1 Cacajao melanocephalus
GGCTAGCCACCACCACACTTGGGGCAACTACCACGATTAGCACCCTGTCGATCCCTGCTGTGGGCACCAGCTCACCGATGGCCACATCGACTCAGGGCAGTTCCTCCCCTACCGCTCCTGGGGCCACTACTGATGCCAGTACCTTTTCAACTGCTCCTGCGGGCGCCGGCTCACCGGTGACCGCCTCCACACAGGTCAGTTCTGCCCCTACCACTCCGGGAGACACCACTAGGTCTTCAACCACTCCCAGTGCAGGAAGCACGCCATCAACCATATGGCCTGCCATCACCAACCCTGGGGCCACAACCGAGGCCAGTACCCTGTCAACCACTCCTGTTGGCACCAGCTCAGTGGTGACCACTTCTACTCAGGCCAGTTCCTCCCCTTCCAGTCCTGGAGGCAACACCATGCTTTCAACTGTTCCCGGGGGAGGAAGCACGCCATCAACCACCGGGCTAGCCACCACCACACTTGGGGCAACTACCAAGATTAGCACCCTGTCGATCCCTGCTGTGGGCACCAGCTCACCGATGGCCACATCGACTCAGGGCAGTTCCTCCCCTACCGCTCCTGGGGCCACTACTGATGCTAGTACCTTTTCAACTGCTGCTGTGGGCACCAGCTCACCGGTGACCACATCCTCTCAGGTCAGTTCTTCCCCTACCGCTCCTGGAGGCACCACCAGGTCTTCAATCACTCCCAGCGCAGGAACCACGCCATCAACCATAAGGCCTGCCACCACCACCCCTGGGGCCACAACCGAGGCCATCACCCTGTCAACTGCTCCTGCTGGCACCAGCTCAGCGGTGACCACTTCTACTCAGGGCAGTTCCTCTCCTACCGCTCCTGGAGGCATCACGACATCTTCAACCGTACCCGGTGGAGGAAGCACGCCATTAACCACTGAGAGTGCCACCACCACACCTGGGGCCACTATCGAGACCAGCACGTTTTCACCCGCTGCGGTGGGCACCAGCTCACCGATGGCCACATCCCATCAGGGTAGTTCCTTCCCTACCGCACCTGGAGGCGTCACGGTGTCTTCGACAGTACCTGGTGGAGGAAGCATGCCATTAACCACTGGGCCTGCCACCAGCACACCTGAGGCCACCACGGAGGCCAGCACCCAGTCAACCGTTCCTGTGGGCACCAGTTCACTGGTGGCCACATCTACTCAGAGCAGCTCCTTCTCTACCACTCTTGGAGGCAACACCACACCTTCAACTTCTCCCGGTGGAGATAGCACGCCATCAACCATAGCGTCTGTCCCCCCTACCCCTAGGACCACAACCGAGGCCAGCACCCTGTCAACCACTCCTCTTGGCAGCAGCTCAGTGGTGACCACTTCTACTCAGGCCAGTTCCTCCCCTACCAGTCCTGGAGGCAACACCATGCTTTCAACTGTTCCCGGGGGAGGAAGCACGCCATCAACCACCGGGCTAGCCACCACCACACTTGAGGCAACTACCACGTTTAGCACCTTGTCAACCACTGCTGTGGGCACCAGCTCACCGATGGCCGCATCCACTCAGGTCACTTCCTCCCCTACCGCTCCTGGGGCCACTACTGATGCCAGTACCTTTTCAACTGCTGCTGCGGGCACCAGCTCACTGGTGACCACATCCACTCAGGTCAGTTCTTCCCCTACCTCTCCTGGAGGCACCACCAGGTCTTCAACCACTCCCAGTGGAGGAACCATGCCATCAACCATAGGGCCTGCAACCACCACACCTGGGGCCACAACCGAGGCCAGCACCCTGTCAACCACTCCTGTTGACACCAGCTCAGTGGTGACCACTTCTACTCAGGCCAGTTCTTCTCCTACCACTGCTGGAGGCATCATGACATCTGCAACCGTATCCGATAGAGGAAGCACGCCATTAACCACTGGGCCTGCCACCACCACACCTGGGGCCACTTCAGAGGCCAGCACCCCGTCAACTACTCCTGTGAGCACCAACTTACCTGTGACCAGGACCACTCATGTCAGTTCTTCCCCTACCACTCCTGGAGGCACCACCTCACCTTCAAGCACTCCCGTTGGAGGAAGCACACCATTAACCATCCAGTCTGCCACCACCACACCTGCGGCCACTACCGAGTCCAACATCCTGTCAGCCACTCCTGCGGGGACCAGCTCACCGGTGGCCACGTCTACTCAGGCCAGTTCGTCCTCTACCCCTCCTGGAGGCACTACAAGGCCTTCAACGGCTCCCGGTGGAGAAAGCACGCCATCCACCACCGGGTCTGCCATCTCCGCCCCTGGGGCCACTATAGAGCCTGGCACCTTTTCAACCGCTGCTCCAGGCACCGGCTTACCGGTGACCATGTCCACTGTGGGCCGTTCCTCCCCTTCCGCTCCTGGAGACACCACCATATCTTCAACCGCTCCTGGTGGAGGAAGCACACGATTAACCATTGGGCCTGCCACCCTCACACCTGGGGCCACCTTGGAGGCCAGCATCTTTTCAACCGCTGCTGCGGGCACCAGCTCACCAGTGACCATGTCCACTCAGGGCAGTTCCTCGCCTACCGCTCCTGGAGACGCCACCATGTCTTCAACTGTACCCGGTGGAGAGAGCCTGCCATCAACCACGGCGCCTGCCACCACCACACCTGGGGCAACTACCATGATCAGCACCTTGTCAACCGCTGCTGTGGGCACCAGCTCACTGATGGCCACATCCATTCAGGGCAGTTCCTCCCCTACCACTCCTGGAGGCATCTTGACATCTTCAACCACACCTGGTGGAGGAAGCACGACATCAAGAACTGGGCATGACACTCCCACATCTGGGGCCACTACTGATGCCAGCACTCCATCAACCGCTCCTGTGAGCACCAACTCACCTGTGACCACGACCACTCATGTCAGTTCTTCCCCTACCGCTCCTGGAGGGGCCACCTCACCTTTAACCACTCCCATTGGAGGAAGCACACCATTAACCACCGGGCCTGCCACCACCACACCTGGGGCCACTACCGAGGCCAGCACCCTGTCAACCGCTTCTGTGGGGACCAGCTCACCAGTGACCATGTCCACTCAGGGCAGTTCCTCCCCTACTGCTCCTGGGGGCACCACCACGTCTTCAACCACTCCTGGTGGAGGAAGCACGCCATTAACCTTCGGGCCTGCCACCACCACACTTGGGGCCACTACCAAGGCCAGCACCCCGTCAACTGCTCCTGCAGGCACCAACTCACATGTGACCACATCTACTCAGGTCAGTTCTTCCCCTACCACTCCTGAAGGTGCCACCTTGCCTTCAACTGCTACTGGTGGAGGAAGCATGCCATCAACAACCGGGCCAGCCACCACCACACTGGGGGCCACTACTGAGGCTATCACCCTGTCAACCACTCCTGTGGGCACGAGCTCACTGGTGGCCACATCTACTCAGGCCAGTTCCTCCCCTACCAGTCCTGGAGGCACTACCAGGCCTTCAACGGCTCCTGGTGGAGAAAGCACGCCATCCACCACGGGGCCTGCCACACCTACACCTAGGGCCACTACGGAGGCCAGCACCTTTTCAACCACTGCTGCAGGCATTAGCTCACCAGTGACCACGTCCACTTTGGGCAGTTCCTCCCCTACAATTCCTGGAGGCAGTACCAGGTCTTCAACAGCTCCCGGTGGAGAAAGCACACCATCAACCACGGAGAATGCCACCACCATGCCTGGGACCACTAACGAGGCCAGCACTCTGTCAACCACTCCTGCTGGCAGCAGCTCAGTGGTGACCACTTCTACTCAGGCCAGTTCCTCCCCTATCACTCCTGGAGGCCACACCACACCTTCAACCACTCCCGGGGGAGGAAGTATGCCATCAACCACCGGGCTTGCCACCTCCACAGCTGGGGCCACAACTGAGGTCAGCACCTTGTCAACTGCTGCTGCGGGCACCAGCTCACTGGTGGCCACACCCACTCAGGGCAGTTCCTCCTCTACCGCTCCTGGAGGCGTCACGACATCTTCAACCGCACCAGGTGGAGGAAGCATGACATCAACAACCAGGCATGACACCCCCACTCCTGGGGCCACTACTGAGGCCAGTACCAGGTCAACCACTCCTGTGGACAGCAGCTCACTTGTGACCATGTCTACTCAGGCCAGTTCCTCCCCTACTGCTTCTGGAGGCGCCACCAAACCTTCAACCGCTCCCGGTGGAGAAAGCACACCATCAACCACGGGGCCTGCCACACCCACACCTGGGGCCACTACGGAGGCCAGCACCTTTTCAACCACTGCTGCAGGCACCAGCTCACCAGTGACCATGTCCACTGTGGGCAGTTCCTACCCTACCGCTCCTGGAGACACCACCATGTCTTCAACCGCTCCTGGTGGAGGAAGCACACCATTAACCATCGGGCCTGCCACCACCACTCCTGGAGCCACTACCGAGGGCAGCACCTTGTCAACCACTCCTGTGGACACCAGCTCACAGGTGGCAATGTCTACTCAGACCAGTTCCTCCCCTACCACTCCTGGAGGGACTACCAGGTCTTCAACGGCTCCCGATGGAGAAAGCACACCAGCAACCACGGGGAATGCCACCACCATGCCTGGGGACACTAACGAGGCCAGCACCACGTCAACCACTCCTGCGGACACCAGCTCACCTGTGACCCTGTCTACTCAGGCCAGTTCCTACCCTACCGCTTCTGGAGGTGCCACCAAGCCTTCAATCACTCCCAGTGGAGAAAGCACACCATCGACCACTGAACCTGCCACCCCCACACCTGGGGCCACTACTGAGGCCAGCACCCCGTCAATTTCTCCGGCGGACACCAGCTCACCAATAACCACGTCTACTCAGGCAGGTTTCTTCCCTACCACTCCTGGAGGCACCACCACACCCTTAACTGCTCCTGCTGGAGGGAGCACGCCATCAACCACCGGGCCTGACACCCCTACACCTGGGGCCACTACGGAGGCCAGCACCTTTTCAACCGCTGCTGCAGGCACCAGCTCACCAATGACCACGTCTGCTCAGGCCAGTTCCTCCCCTACTGCTCCTGGAGGTGCCACCTTACCTTCAACCTCTCCCAGTGCAGGAAGCATGCCATCAACCACCAGGCTTGCCACTACCACACCTGGGGCCACTTCGGAGGCCAGCACCCCATCAACTGCTCCTGTTGGCACCAGCTTACCGGTGACCACATCTACTCAGGCCAGTTTCTCCCCTACCATTCCTGGAGGTGCCACCATGCCTTCAACTGCACCCGGTGGAGAAAGCATGCCATCAACCTCTGAGCCTGTGACCGCCACACCTGGGGCCACTACCGAGGCCAGCACCCCGTCAACTGCTCCTGCAGGCACCAGCTCACCAGTCACCATGTCTACTCAGGGCAGATCCTTCCCTACCTCTCCTGTAGGTGCCACTACCTTTTCAACCGCTCCCAGTGGAGAGAGCACGCCATCAACTGCCGAACCTGCCACCACCACGCCTGGGGCCACTACGGAGACCAGCACCTTGTCAACTGCTGCTGCGGGCACCAGCTTACCGGTAATCACGTCTATTCAGGCCAGTTTCTCCTCTACCATTCCTGGAGGTGCAACCAGGCCTTCAACCACTCCCAGTGGAGAAAGCACGCCATCAACCACTGAGCTTGCCACTCCCACACCTGGGGCCACTACTGAGGCCAGCACCCCGTCAATTTCTCCGGAGGGCACCAGCTCACCAATAACCACGTCTACTCAGGTCAGTTCCTCCCCTACCACTCCTGGAGGTGCCACCTTGCCTTCAACCTCTCCTGGTGCAGGAAGCACGCCATCAACCACCAGGCTTGTGACCACCATACCTCGGGCCACTACTGAGGCCAGCACCCTGTCAACCGCTCCTGCAGGCACCAGCTCACCAGTGACCACGTCTACTCAGGCTAGTTCTTCCCCTACCATTCCTGGTGGCACCACCATGCCTTCAAGCACTCCAGGTGGAGGAAGCACGCCATCAACCACCAGGCCTGCCACCACCATAGCTGGGGCCACTCTGAAGTCCAGCACCCCGTCAGCCCCTCCTGCAGGCACCAGCTCCCCAGTGACCACAGATACCCAGGCCAGTTCATCTTCTATAACTCTAGAGGGCACCACCATGCCTGTGTTTACTCTCAGTGAAGGAAGCAGTCTCAGCACTGCCCATGTGACCAGTTCTGAGGCTCGCACACATTCAAGCCCTCTTGTTGACACCCGCACACCTGTGACCACTTCTACCGAAGCCAGTTCAGCTCCTACCACTCCGGCAGGCACCACCATTCCTACCACGAAGGAATTTACAACAACTGCAGTGACTACTGCCGCTACCCTCACATATGTGACCGTGTCTACTGCCCCGAGCACACCCAGCACAACCAGCAGAGGCTCCACTACCTCTACATCAACTCCTTCTGCAGCCAGTACGCCTCACACCTCTATTTCTGTCATCACCCGTTCTGTGACCCCTCTATCAGAATCCAGTGTGCCATCAACGACAACTTCTCACGCTGTCCCACCCGTGTTTCCTCCTGGTTACTCCAGTACACTTTCAACCACGTCTGCCTCCCCCACGCCTGTGACTGCTGAGGCTGTCACTACCACGACCACCAGGACAAATCCCAGTACACGGATCACTTCCTCCCCCACGGTGACCACCACCACTGTCCCCAGGACTACTTCTACAATTAAGAGCACCACCACCTCAACTCCTACTGTGCCGACAACCACACCACGTAAGTCATTTCTTGAATTTTCCTTTTTGAAACTGACGTTATTTTTCAATCTCCACTCCCTACATGTTGTGGTTTTCTTCTTAAACATTTTACTAAACTCCTTCTGCTCTGACTTACTTGTTTTCCATTTGATAAAACCTGCATCAAGGTTCTCCATCTCAGGGCTCTCTCGCTTCTCCGCTCCTGCCTTGCTGTTTCTTGCACAAGTTCCACTATTTTGAACAAAGCGTCACCACTCCTTGTCTGGGCATCTCAATCTCCGGTATCCTCTCCACAAGTACCGTTTTCTCTCTTTTGTATTCTGCAGGTCCCTGTTCCATTGCACTTTGTATGCCCTGATGTTATTAACTCTGAGTGGTTTATTTATGTTTTCTTTTAAACTTTTTAGTTTACTCTGTAAACTTTCTAATGGATTTTCTCACTGATTTTGTTCATACTAAAGTACGAACATTTTTTTTTGCAGACGATTGTTGCCATTTCATTCATGTGTACCTGTGACAACTGTGTATACTGTCTTATCCCCTGAGCACCCACTATAGAAGCAAAAAAAGGTCCTTCACTTCTATCAGCTCTGAACACCACCTCGAATGCCTATGAGTGTTTTGCTGTCCTTAGGTATCCCTCTCCTTTCTCTGACTCTAAAACTTTCATTCAGCTTTCTTTTCTCTTGTTAGTTTGAGATTTGCTCCATTTCTTACTTGCTATTATAATATCCTGTATATTGTATTACATTAATGTAGTAATAGACCTGTGGTATGACTCCTAGATTAAGAATATTTTGTATGCATTTTTTTTTGAGACGCAGTCTTGCTCAGTTGCCCAGGCTGCAGTGCAGTGGCATTATCTCAGCTCACTGCGACCTCTGCCTCCCGGGTTCAAGAGATTCTCCTACCTCAGCTTCCTGTGTAGCTGGGACTACAGGCACCTTAGCCTGCAACCACGCCTGGCTAAGTTTTTGTATTTTTAGTAGAGACGGGATATCACCATGTTGGTCAGGATAGTCTTGATCTCCTAACCTCGTGATCCACCTGCCTCGGCCCCACAAATTGCTGGGACTACAGGCGTGAGGTACCTTGCCCGGCCTGCATGCATTTTTTAAAGCATGCTAATTAAAATACTTCGAAACACTGATTTATTTAGATGAATAGGCTCACAGATACATGATCTGTGTCTGCCCACAGAACTGCCCAATCCCATCTTGAATTGATGACAATGAAGGATGGTTCTTCAGTTTTTGGCTGCTACAATTTCTCTGGACTTTGTGATTTCTTCCTCTGCTGAATTCTACTTTGCTTGGACTTTCTTTTCTTTTCTTCTTCTTCTTCTTTTTTTTTTTTTTTTGAGATGGAGTTTTACTCTTATTTCCCTGGCTGGAGTGCAGTGGCACGATCTTGGCTCACTGCAACCTCCGTTTCCCAGGTTCTAGCAATTCTCTTGCCTCAGCCTCCTGGGTAGCTGGGATTACAGGTGCCCGCCACCATGCCCAGCTAATTTTTGTATTTTTAGTAGAGATGGTGTGTCACCATGTTGGCCAGGCTGGCCTCCAACTCCTGACCTCAGGTGATCCACCTACGTTGGTTTCCCAAAGTCTGGGATTACAGGCGTGAGCCACCGCGCCCGGCTGGACTTTCTATCACATGGCTTTTTTCTCTGGATGCTCTCTAATATGTCTTTGTCTTCTTGAGCTCTCTGATTCTCCGATGAGTGGTCTGAGCATTTTCAGGTGGGAGATCTGGACCTTGTATTTCCAGAAAGCCTCGTAGGTGTCTCGACAAAGGACAGGCGGCTGCAATGCCACTGGACCCACTACGTGGTGTCAGTTGCATCTTTGAAGGCAGACTGTCCTCCTTCTGTCTTCCTCCTCTTCCCCAGAGATTGGCCGTCCCTTTACACTGGTGAGCAATGTGTGAACACGCCCCAGCATCTGCTTCTGTTGCTTCTCACTAGCCTGTTTTGGCACTTGGCTCAGATCTGGGCATCTTTAGTAATGAAAGAGGGAGAGAGACAGAGGGAGAAGGAGACTGATCAAGGATGTCTGGTGCGTATGTAAGGATGTCCAGTGTGCCCAGGACTCTTGACTTCTCTCTTCTGTTCTTTCCAAATGTCTTGGAGCAAAAGCCCATAAATAGAGGCTGCATGATGTGATTTCCATGAGTGTGGATCCTGCTCTCTGAGTCTGTTTAGGGTAAGCCAGAAAGCAGAGTTGAGACACGTCTTTGCAGAGTCTGTACATGCCTCGTGCACTTCCCCAGACAAAACACACCTTGAATACTGATCTACCTAGGCACAGCAATTTTCAAGAAAATCCAAAGAGAACAGAGCTTTAGATTTTCCAGGTTGGGCCAGGTGTCATGGCTCACGCCTGTAATCCCAGCACTTTGGGAGGCTGAGGCAGGTGGATAATGAGGTCAGGATTTTGAGACCAGCCTGACCAACATGGCAAAACTCCGTCTCCACTAAAAATACAAAAATTAGCTGGGCATGGTTGTGTGTGCCTGTAATCTCAGCTACTCAGGAGGCTGAGGCAGGAGAATCGCTTGAACCCAGGAGGCGGAGGTTGCAGTGAGCCGAGATCGCACCACTGCGCTCCAGCCTGGGTGACAGAGTGAGACTCCGTCTCAAAAAATAAAATAAAAAAACAAAAGGGAGTTGTTAGGCTGGGCATGATGGCTCACACCTGTAATCCCAGCATTTTGTGAGGCTGAGACTGGAGGATTGGTTGAGGCCAGAAGTTTGAGACCAGCCTGGGCAACAGAGCAAGACCCCATCTTTACAGAAAAAATTTAAAAATTAGCCAGGCATGGTGATGCATGCCTGTAGTCACAGTGACTTGGGAGGCTAAGGTGGGAGGATTGCTCAAGCCCAGGGGCTCAAGGCGGTAGTGACCTATGATTGCATCACTGCACTGCAGCTTGAGTGAGACAGTGAGACCGTCTCAAAAATAAATAATAAATATATAAAAAATAAAATAAGATCTAAACTCCTCCCTCAAACTCCACATCCCAGTAAATTAAAAAAGAATGAGAAAGAATCACAGCAGTAATGACTGACAGTACGGGCTTTTCCAAAGCGGGTGTTGAGGAACAATGACCATCTCATTCTCAACCTGGGTGGAATCTAGGTTGGTCATGTTCACCTGGGTTTTCTCTTCCTCGGCCTCTCACCTTTCACAATACCAGGTTTCTCTTTCTTCACGTTTTTGGGCTGAAGTCAAGCATGCTGGACTAGGACTGGCTGGAGTGTCACCTGCATGTGGACCCGTGGGGAGATGGCTTAGCCTCTCTCTGCCTCACTTTGCCTGTCTGTGAAGTGAGGATAATATTAACTGTCCTGTGCACCCCGGAGTCTCACTAGAGTATCAGTTTAGGCAGTGGGGGTTCACACCTGTAATCCCAGCTCTTTGGGAGGCTGAGGTGGTGGATCACCTGAGGTCAGGAGTTTTAGACCAACCTGGCCAACATGGTGAAACCCGTCTCTACAAAAAATACAAAAATTAGCTCGGTAACCCGGCGCAGTGGCTCACATCTGTAATCCCAGCACTTTGGGAGGCCAAGGCGGGCAGATCACGAGGTTAAGAGATCGAGACCAGCCTGGCCGACATGGTGAAACCCTGTCTCTATTAAAAATACAAAACTTAGCTGGGCATGATGGTGGTTGCCTGTAATCCCAGCTACTCGGGAGGCTGAGGCAGGAGAATCACTTGAACCCTAGGAGGCAGAGGTTGCAGACAGCTGAGATCGTGCCACTGCACTCCAGCCTGGAGACAGAGCGAGACTCCGTCTTAAAAAAAAAAAAACAAATTAGCAGGGTATGATAGCGCGCCTGTAATCCCAGCTACCCAGGAGACTGAGGCAGGAGAATCACTGGAACCTGGGAGGTGGAGGTTGCAGTGAGCCAAGATCGTGCTATTGCGCTCCAGCCTGGGCAGCAAGAGTGAAACTCGGTCTCAAAAAACAAAAACAAAAACAAATGAGGCGGTGTCTGTGCAAATGCATCGTAAGCTGTAAAGTGCGGTGCTCAACATGTAACCACAGTAGATCCCTGTTCTTTTCAGGGTGCCTCAATGGAGGCCAGTTGAAAGGAGACCTCTGTGATTGCCCCACTGGCTACAACGGAGATCGGTGCCAGTACGCGAACGTTATCTGCATGAATGGCGGCTCCTGGGATGGGCTCAAGTGTCAGTGTCTCTCCCCCTACATTGGGGAGGTCTGTGAGGAGGTGTCCAACACCCTTGACATAAGTAAGTGCAACCCCAGGCCCTCCCCCCGCCCTCCCGCCCCCGTGCCCTGGGACCTGGCCTCCACATAGGCACCAGTTCCTGCCCCACCTTGAAGTGAGGCCAGGAATAGGGCCTTTTCTGGGCTGTGGGTTTTCTGTTTTTTGTTTATTACCCAGTGCTAACAATGCTAAAGCATCACAAAATGAATAAAATAGGCCAGGCATGGTGGCTTTCGCCTGTAATCCCAGTGCTTTGGGAGTCTGAGGCAGGATTGCTTCAAGCCAGGAGTTCAAGACCAGCCTAGGCAACATAGTGAGATACCATTTCTTAAAAAAATAAAATAAAATTGGCCGAGTGCGGTGGCTCACGCCTGTAATCCCAGCATTTTGGGAAGCCGAGGCAGGTGGATCATAAGGTCAAGAGTTCAAGACCAGCCTGGCCAACATAGTGAAACCCCCATTTCTACTAAAAATACAAAAATTAGCCAGGTGTGGTGGCATGTGTCTGCAGTCCCAGCTACTCAGGAGGCTGAGGCAGGAGAATCGCTTGAACCTGGGAGGCACAGGTTGCAGTGAGCTGAGACCACACCATTGCATTCCAGCCTGAGTGACAGAGCGAGACTCCATCTCAAAAAAACAAACAAAAAAAATGAGCTGGGTGTGGTGGTGCACACCTGTAGTTCTAGCTGCTTGGGAGGCTGATGTGGGAGGGTTACTTGAGCCCAGGAGGTTGAGCTGCACTGAGCTATGATCTCACCACTGTACTCTAGCCTGTGCAACAGAGCAAGACCCTGGAAGGAAGGAAGGGAGGGAGGGAGGGAAGGAAGAAAGGAAGGAAGGAAGGGAGGAAGAAAGGAAGGAAGGAAGGAGGGAGGGAAGGAAGGAGGGAGGGAGGGGAAGAAGGAAGGAAGGAAGGGAGTAAGGAGGGAAGGAAGGGGAAATGAATAAAACAAGAAGGTGTATTTTTGACACAAATTTGGCACAGAATTTTACCATAAAATACAATGGAGGTCACTCCCTCCACCCAGGCTGGGGGGCAGATCTTTTGAGTAGGAAACTCAGGGATGCTCAGCTCAGCAAGTTTACCCTCCTTAGCGCCACCACCGGAGACAGTCTCCGCCCAAATGGAAATGACTGTGACAGTGACCAGTGTGAAGTTCACTGATGAGCTGAATGACCACTCTTCTGAGGAGTTCAAAAATTTCAACAAGACATTCACGGAAGAGGTAAGTCTGGAAGAGCAAGGCCCCATGGCCACTCGGTTCTCCCAGAGCAGAGTCTGTAGGGTTAAGGAGGCAACTGGGGGCTATTCCCTTGTTAGATGTGCAGGAGTTTTCTCAGGCTCCCATGTCCTCAGGGCTTGCCAGTGGAGGAGGGAAGAGATGAGGCCAGGTTTTATCTGGGGGCTGCAGGAGGCTCTGGGCGGAGCAGGTCTCTGGAAAGGGGCCACTCCACGTGGCAAGTCTGCTGTGATGCCTTGGGACAGGTCCTGTGCCCTGATGTCCCACAGAAAGGCCCTATGGGTCCTCTGGGATGACACAGTGGCCCCTTGCCTTTCAGATGAACCGTGTGTACGCCGATATCCCTGAGTACGTCGGGGTGAACATCACAAAGCTACGGTGAGTGTCTGGGCTGTGGGAAGAGGGTCTGTGGCATGGAAACAGCAGTCATAATTATAAAGGCAATTGGAACGGTGCCCCCCGCATTACTGTGCTCGGGCAGCTCTCACAGAATACCACCGACGGGGTGGCTTAAACAACAGAAATCTATTTCTCCCAGTTCTGGAGGCTGGAGGTCCAAGATCAAGGTGTGGGTGGGTGGTTTCTCTGGAGGCCTCTCTCCTTGGCTCGTGGATGGCCACCTTCTTGCTGTGTCTTTGCATGGTCTTTCTCCTGTGCACACTTCCCTGCTATCTCTGCATATCCAAATTTTCCCTTCTTATAAGGACACCAGTCAGACTGGATGGGGCCTACACTAATGGCCTCATTTTAACTTAATCACCTCTGTAAAGGCCCTATCTCCAAATATAGTCACCTTCTGAGCTTCTGGGGGTTAGGGCTTCAATATATCAATGTAGGTGGCACCAGGTACAGTGGCTCACATCTGTAATCCCAGCACTTTGGGAGGCCGAGGTGGAAGGATCATTTGAGGCCAGGAGTTCAAGAACAGCCTGGGCAACATAGCAAGACCTTGTCTCTACAAAAAATACCAAAATTAGCAGGGCATGGTGGTGTGCACCTGTAGACATAGCTACTCAGGAGGCTGAGGCAGGAGGATCACTTGAGCCCAGGAGTCAGAGGCTAGAGTATGCCAGGATGGCACCGCTGCACTCCAGCCTGGGCAGCAGAGCAAGACTCTGTGTCTACAACAAAAAATCCCAAAACCTCAAGGATGGCCTCTTCTGTAGTTCCAATTCCTCCATCCGTCTTCATCACTGAAGCTTCCCTAAGACTTCCTGGAGCCTCCCTTTGTAGAAAGTTCCCTTAGGCACAGGCTGCTGAGAGAAGTCCTGTAGGAAGGGACCCAGTACAGTGCCTAGGACAGAGCCATCACCTCAACTGTCCTGCCCCCAGCTCTGCCTTCTCTTGGGACCAGAGAGGGTGAAGCCAGCCGGGCGCAGTGGCTCACGCCTGTAATCCCAGCACTTTGGGAGGCTGAGGTGGGTGGATCACCTGAGGTCAGGAGTTCGAGACCAGCCTGAACAATATGATGAAACCCCTTCTCTACTAAAATTACAAAAATTAGCTGGGTGTGGTAGCAATCGCCTGTAGTCCCAGCTACTCAGGGGACTGAGGCAAGAGAATCACTTGAACCTGGGAGGCGGAGATTGCAGTAAGCTGAGATTGCACCACTGCACTCCAGCCTGGGTGACAGAGCAAGACTCTGTGAAAGAGGGTGAAGGCTGCCTGGGACAGGATTTGAGAGCTAAGCACCCATTCTTACCTGGGGACATTTCCCCCTCTCAGGCTTGGCAGTGTGGTGGTGGAGCACGAGGTCCTCCTAAGAACCAAGTACACACCAGAATTCGAGACGGTACTGAACAATGCCACCATGATCGTGAAAGAAAAAATCACAAAAGTGACTGAGGAGCAAATAATGATTAATGATAATTGCTCAGGTAAACTCCTGGGCTTCCACGGAGGGAAGGGAGAGGGTATCAGGGCTTGGGCGTGACTTTCTTAGCAGAAAGGAGGGCTCAGAGTGAGGATGGCTAACAGGCGGGTGCAAGAGTCACTATGGGGTCCTAGAGTCCCTGGGGGTGCAGCTCAAGGAAGCCTCAGGATTGGGCCAAGAGAGTCTTTGACCTTTGTCATCCTCTGGCCCATTTGTCCCTGGGGTAGGGGAAGGGACAAAGGCAGATGGAGAGAGTAGAACGTGGAGATATCTAGGAATTCATCCCAGAATCTGCAAGGCCAGACATATAAACAGGCCAGATCATCCAGGGCACCAGGACTAAGGGGTACAGGACAGGAGAGTCTGCTGGAAATGGGGACCAATGGGCCCTGTTACACAGGGGTTCATCTAAGTGTGTGGATCATGGCAGAAGAGGGAAGAAGGTGGCATTGGGCAGCTGTGGTGGCTCACGCCTGTAATCCCAGCTCTGTGGGAGGCTGTGGGAGGCAGAGGCAGGCAGATCACTTGAGGCCAGGAGTTTGAAACCAGCTTGGTCAACATGGTGAAACCTTGTCTCTACTAAAAATACAAAATTAGCCGGACATGATGGTGGGTGCCCATAGTCCCAGCTACTTAGGAGGCTGAGGCAGGAGAATCACTTGAACCCAGGAAGCAGAGGTTGCAGTGAGCTGAGATTGCACCACTGTACTCTAGCCTGGGTGACAGAGCAAGACTCAGTCTCAGAAAAAAAAAAAAAAGGCCAAAAGGCGAGGCATGGTGTCTCACACCTGTAATCCCAGCACTTTGGGAGGCCAAGGCAGGTGGATCACGAGGTCAGGAATTTGAGACCAGCCTGACCAACATGGTGAAACCCCGTCTGTACTAAATATACAAAAATTAGCTGGATGTGGTGGCATGCGCTGGTAATCCCAGCTACTTAGGAGGCTGAGGAAGGAGAATTGTTTGAACCAGGAGGTGGAGGTTGCCGTGAGCGGAGATCACACCACTGCATTCCAGCCGGGG
Organism: Cacajao melanocephalus; assembly: GCA_963573385.1. Taxonomy (NCBI): domain Eukaryota; kingdom Metazoa; phylum Chordata; class Mammalia; order Primates; family Pitheciidae; genus Cacajao; species Cacajao melanocephalus. The sequence continues at coordinate 15,061 of CAUYLG010034079.1, forward strand.
CAACAGAGTGAGACTTCATCTCAAAAAAAAAGCAAAAAAACAAAAAACAAAAAACTAGCCAGGCATGGTGGTGTGTGCCTGCAGTCCTAGCTATTCGAGAGGCTGAGGCAGGAGAAACACTTGAACCCGGAAGGTGGAGGTTGCAGTGAACTGAAATTGCATCACTGCACTCCAGCCTGGTGACAGAGCAAGACATCATCTCAAGAAAGAAAGAGAGAGAGAGAGAAAAGAAAGAAAGAAAAAAGAAAGGAAGGAAGGGAGGAAGGAAGGAATGAAAAGAGGAAGGAAGGAAAAGAGGGAGGAAGGAAGGAAGGAAAGAAAGAAAGAAAATGGAGGTTTGGGACCAAAAGGGCACAGGGAGGCTCAGGACACTTGGAGGGTCACCAGATGTGACGCTGATGCTGGCCTCTGCAGGGGCCAGGTTCCTGCCTCCCCATAGCCGCCCACCCCCTATACACACACACACACCCCTCAGCTCCCTGAGGTTGCAAAACAAGCATGTGTGTGTCATGAGGGGTTTTATATGTCTCCTTCACAGCCTTGCTGTGTTACAACACCAGTGGTACCCAGGTGCAAAACATCACGATGACCCCGTACGACGCTGTAGGTGGGTGATAACACAGGGGGTTTGGGGGAAGGCTGGAGGGGAGGGCACCCAGGAGGAGCGGGGCAGTGCCCCCCAGCCCCCTGGTCATGCTGCTCCCTGTCCCCACACCCCCACCAGCGGAATGCCGGCAGAAGGCTGGGAAGGACTATGAAGACTACTTCCTAGTGGAATACCAGGACCAGCAACCAAAATGCATCAACCCCTGCGAGTCCGGCTACAACGCCTCCAAGAACTGTAACTTCGGCAAGTGCCAGTTGCTTCGAAGTGGCCCCCGGTGCTAGTGAGTGCTTCCCCATCTCTTCTAGACCAACCCAGACGTCCTGGTCCTCCCTACTCCCTGCAGGGCTTCTCCCCAGGCACAGCCTAGAGGTCAAGGTCATGGGACTAGGTCCCAACCTCTCCTGAATGTGTCCAGCTGCAGAGGAATTGGGTTGGGGGTGGGGAAAGACATGAGTAGCTGAGCTCCAAGCCTGCGTCCAGAACAGCCCCAGCCCTCGCCGGCGTCCTCTCTGTGCTGAGGAGGGCTGAGGATGGTGACAGCCTCCTGGAAAGGTTGTCCGATGGGGGAACAGAGAGAGAGCCTTGCTTCCAGAGGGAGAGCAAGGTCCTCTGCTGGTGGAATAGAAACAGAAGGCCACACACCCATACGGGCAGTGGGGAGAAGCGCTAAAGCCTAGTCACAGGGGTAGGAAAGTCAGGAAAAGCATTGCCACTTGAAACAGAACCAAAAAGAGAAACCAGCTGGGGCTTCCGGTGCGGGAAGAAGCCACATGTATGCAAAGACCGGAGTCGTTAGTTTGGGAAGGCTTCCTGGAAAAGGCGGTCACAAGCTGGAAAGGGGAAGAAAGGAACAGGGCTTAGAGAAACATCTCCAGGTAGCCGGGAGGAAGAGCGTCAGGGGTATAATAGAAGCTCTGGATCAGTCTGCAGCCTGGCTTTCTTGACAGAGAGGAGGGCTGGAAGTGAGGATGGTTAATGGGTGGATGTAAGAGTCACTGTGGGGTCCTGGAGTCCCTGGGGGTACAGCCCAGGGAGGACCCAGGGTTGGGCCTACTGTCCTAGGTCCTGGGTTGCAGCTGGAAGCAAAACCTAAAAGCCTGGAGTGGGAATTGAGCTCATTTGAGGACCACCTCCAGGGATGCTGGTCTTCATCTACATTCATCCCCACAGGGTGCCTTGCTTTAGGCCCCCTGCCAATCTCTTCCACCTCCTCCTCATTAAACACCCACGGGGCAGGTCCCAGGTCTGAAGCTGGTGCTGACTCTGTTCTCTCTCCCGCACTGTCCCTTCTCTCCATCTCAGCTGCTTGACTACGGAAACTCACTGGTACAGAGGGGAAGCCTGTGACCAGGGCATCCAGAAAAGTCTGGTATATGGGCTTGCGGGGGCAGGGTGCGTGCTGGTGCTGATCATCCTGATAGCTCTCCTGATACTCACTTTCCACTCCAAGAGAGAGGTTAAACGGTGAGTGAGCCCCTACCACCTCCTCTTCCAGCTCCCTCCAGCTCCTCCTCCTCCTCTGATCCCTGTGCCTCTAATCACTTCATCCTCAAGGTGGACAGTGGGGGAGCTAAAAACTGGGATACAGCTTGTCCCTGGTCCTTGTTCCTGTTCCCCAATGCTAACAGGGTCTCTCTGGTGTTTCCATCCATAGGCAAAAGTCCAAATTGTCTCAGTTGTACAAGTGGCAAGAAGAGAAAGGTGGACCAGCTCCTGGGACATTTCAAAACATTGGCTTTGACATCTCCCAAGGTATCGGCCTTCCTCTCTGAACTCAATGGCTCAAAATGTGGAAACAGGCTGAGTGCAGTGGGCTCACGCCTGTAATCCCAGCACTTTGAGAGGCCAAGGCAGGAGGATTGCTTGAGGCCAGGAGCTTGAGATCAGCCTGGGCAGCAACACAGCAAAACTCTATCTCTTTAAAAAAAAAAAAAAAGAGGCCGAGGCAGGTAGATCACTTGAGGTCAGGATGAGACTAGCTTGGACCACATGGTGAAACCCTGTCTCTACTAAAATTACAAAAAATTAGCTGGGCGCAGTGGCAGGCACCTGCAATCCCAGCTACTCAGGAGGCTGAGGCAGGAGAATTGCTGGAACCCAGGAGGTGGAGGCTGCAGTGAACTGAAACTCCAGCCTGGGTGATGGAGCAAGACTCCGTCTCAAAAGAAGAAGGAGGAGGAGAAAAGATAGGACAGATAGAAAACACAAAATAAAATGATAGGAAGTAATGCAAATATATAATGAATCATAATACATATAAGTAGATTAAACTTTAGTTAAAAAAGGAATTTTTTAAAAATCTAGGCATCTGCTGTGGATGAGAGGCACATGTGAAATAGAAACACAAAGCTTGGAAACAAAAGTGTGGAAAAGACAAAACAGGGTAATAGTAAACAAAGTATCTGTTGTTTTGTGTATAGGTGTACTCATTGCAGGCACATGATCTTTAAAGCAAAAAGAATTACTAGAGATAAAAATGTTCAATATTAGGAAATGGCTTACTCTGTTAGACACAAGTCTAATTTGTATGCTCAATTAGTTCAATCTCCCATATCTTTGGAAATTTTTTTAAGTTTCTAAATAATGTATGGATCAGATAAGAGATTATAGTTAAAGTGAGAAAATACTTAGTATCAAGACTTGTGGGATGCAGCTATAGCTGTACTCAGAAGAAAATTCATAGCCTTAATATGCCTGTATTAGAAAGCTGCTGAGTCAGGTAATGTTGATAGTTTGTCACATTTTCAATGGTTTTCAGTTTCCTAAGGGTGGGGACAAACTCCCTTATCCTCCATTGAATGAGATTAAAGAGAGAGATGAAAGTTTGTCCTTCTAACCTGTTTCCATGGGGTTTTTCATCTCTCTAGAAGAAAATGATTCCATCCACCTGGACTCCATCTACAGTAATTTCCAGCCCTCCCTGGGCCACATAGACCCCGAAACAAAGGTAAGAAGGGCCTGGATGGGATGCTGGCCTCTCCCAACCTTGTGACTTTCTTCTCCTTTCCTACATGGTAGGACCTTCAGGGAAACAAAGCCATGTTTACAGTTTATTGGTCCAGGTAATCCTCCTAGGTCCATTCTGCCAGGAAACAAGCCTAACTCAGGGGGAGAATAAGAGCCAAGTAGCAAGGTGGAATCAACTTCCCTTGACCTCTGAGGCTTCAGGTTCTGAGGTTTCCTTCCCTACTCTAAGTACATTCTTGATGGCCAACTTATTTAGTTATTTCAATTTGTAAACACACATAAAAGTCAAAATAGTAGTGCAGTAAATACTTACATACTCCATCTAGCTCCGCAAGACTTAACATGTCATATGTTTCTTTCTTTGTATTGATCTCTTTACTAATTTTTGCCGAGTAATTTGGAAGTCAGCTGCCAACATTATGACACTTGATCCCTAACCATTTCAGCACACACTTCCTAATACCATGATTATATCCAATACATTTATAATAACTCCACAATATCATCTGATAGCCAGTTTTCCCAATTAGCCCAAGGACATCTTTTATTACTAGTTTTTATTTTTCTCAGAAGTGGATACAACAGATTTCACATACTGGCTTCTGTTATGTCTCTTTGGTATTTTGGATTTAGAACGGGCTCCTACATTTTTACATAGATTGATTTTTTAAGAGTCTGGGATAGTTGTCTTGAAAAATGTCTCAGCCGGGCTCTGTGGCTTATGCTTGTAATCCCAGCACTTTGGGTAGCTAAGGTGGGCAGATCACGAGGTCAGGAGTTTGAGATCAGCCTGGCCAACAAAATGAAAACCTGTCTCTACTAAAAATACAAAAATTAGCTGGGCATGATGGCAGGTGCCTGTAGTCCCAGCTACTCAGGAGGCTAATGCAGGAGAATCGCTTGAACCCAGGAGGCAGAGGTTGTGGTGAGCCGAGATGGTGCCACTGCACTCCAGCCTGGGCAACAGAGGGAGACTCTGTCTTCAAAAAAAAAAAAAAAAAAGTCTCACACTCCTGGTTTGTTTCATGGTATCATCTAACTTGTCCCCCATCCTTAATATCAGAGGTAACAGAGGTATTAGCAGTATTCTAGTTTTGGAACTGGAGGTTTGGTCTAGAGGCTTAACTGAAATCAGATTAAACATTTTTGTTATGTCATAGATAATGCTATTGCCTCACTTCAACAAGTATGTAACATCAGGTTGCCCCATGATTAAGGCCAAGATTGGTCATGTGGGCAAAAGGTGACCACTCCTTGATGATCACCGCCTTAATATTATTTAAACTGGATGATATTTGAGGGGAGGAGAAATATCAAGTGTGAATGGCTTCGGGTGCTATGCATCCTTGACACAGCCCTTTGTGGCAAAGATGAAATCTCCAGCCAGGATACCTGCAAACCTACCTGGCAGGGAGGGGAAGACACTTGGTTTGTGCTAGAATCCAGGCCATAGGACAAGTTCTTTTTTTTTTGAGAGAGAGAGAGAGGGAGGTAGGGAGGGAGCTTCTTCAGTGAGTGGAGGACAAGTTCTAAACCAACCACTTAGGTCAGATGCAGTGGCTCATGCCTGTAATCCCAGCACTTCGGGAGGTCAAGGCAGGAAGATCACTTGAAGTCAGGAGTTTGGGACCAGCCTGAGCAACAAAGTGAGACTCTGTCTCTATATAAAAAATAATAATAATAGCCAGGCACAGTAGCTCCCAGCACTTTGAGTTGTCAAGGTGGATGGTTCTCTTGAGCCCAGGAGTTTGAGACCACCCTGGGTAACATGGTGAAACCTCATCTCCACGAAAAATTTAAAAATTATCTAGGTGTGGTGGTGTGCACATGTAGTCCCACTACTGGGGAGGCTGAGCTGGGAGGATCATTTGAGCCCAGAAGTCAGAGGCCGCAGGGAGCCATGATTGTGCCACTGCACTCCAGCCTGGATGGCAGAGTAAGACCATGTCTCAAAAAAATAAAAAAATAAAAATAATTAAACCGAGCACTTCTCATCCTAAGCCTTTTCATGCTTCCAAAATCCCAAATTCCTCATGGGCCAAGCCCTCACCTGGTTTTATCTCTCTTTTCAGATCCAAATTCAGAGGCCTCAGATGACGATGACATCACTTTAAGGCATGAAGCTGAGAAGTCCGGGAGTGAAGATATCGCAGTCCGGCTAAGCTTGGTGGAACATTTGCCCATAAAGGGCCTTCCATGGGAACTCAATTGAAACAAGCCTTGTACTTATCAAGGAGAAAGAGGAGAGAGACAGCAGTGGTGGGAGAGTCTTAAATAGAAACCCATGGAAGCTCCAACTGGCTTGTCATGATATCAGGCTAGGCTTTCACGCTCATTTGTCAAAGAGGTTCCAGATTTGAGGGTGATAACGGCTGTAACATAGGTCACCTCATTGATCGCCAGGATTGGTTTGGCTGATCTGAGCGGGTAGATAGGTGTCCCCTTCCTTCCTCGCTGCTCCATTTGTGTCCCTCCTAAAGCTGCATGCTCAGTTGAAGAGGACGAGAGGACGATCCTCTCTGATAGAGGAGGACCATTCTTCCGTCAAAGGCATACAGGTATCTGGACTTCCCTGCTAGAACTTCCAAACAAGCTCATAGAAGTTCCTCCCGTCGTCTGCACGGGTTCAGCACCACGGACAGCGCCTTCGTTGCGCTGTTTAAAACCGTGACCCCTTCGACACTGGACTGCATTTTACATCTCAAAAAATACTTTCGTAAGAATTACTGCATACCGTCTCATGAAAAAAAACCTATGTTTAAATATATAGCGTTTGCCTTTAGTATATAAGAGTATAGGTATTTTTTTAAGTTCTTATTTTTATGAGTTCTGATTTTTTCCTTAGTAAATATTATACTATATATTTGTAGAAGCTAAAAATAATAAATCAACTTTATTATAATTTTCATGGTTTCCAGAATCTTTTCCTCCTGTTTCCCACAGTTTCTGTTTCTAACCTCCCAGACTCTCCCCTCCTCTCCTCCAGAACATAAAGTCTGATGTGCTTGGGCTTCCAGATAACAAGAGGGAGAATTGCAGTGGAAAGAAGACTATTTTCTGAACTCCACTGGCACCATTTGCTGATGTCCAAGAGGCAAGGCAGACAGACAGACAGACAGACACTCACACACACACACACACACACACACACACGAGAGGCAGGGACTCACTTCCTACCAACGAAAACCAAAATTTCCAGCCAGGTGCAGTGGCTCACACCTGTAATACTAGCACTTTGGGAGGCTGAGGTGGGCGGATCACCCGAGGTCACGAGTTTGAGACCAGTCTGGCCAACATGGAAAAACCCGTCTCTACTAAAAATACAAAATTAGCCAGGTGTGGTGGCACATGCCTGTAATCTCAGCTACTCGGGAGGTTGAGGCAGGAGAATCGCTTGAACCCAGGAGGTGGAGGTTGCAGTGAGCCAATATCGTGCCACTGTGCTCCAGCCTGGGCAACAAGGGCAAAACTCTGTCTCAAAAAAGAAAAAGAAAACCAAATTTTCCAAGCTCTCCTTCTGAAAACTGGCTATTTCTTTCCATGCATCTAAAGAGACCTAGGTTCCATTTCCAGCTTTCTTCTGAACTCCTTGGGTTAAATCTGGGAAAAATCTATTTGGACTGTCTTGCCTCTGCCGAACAAGGACTAGGTTGTTTCTAAAGCCTCTTTCGTCGCTGTCCTTAATATTCCTAGGATGCTTTTTAATAAATTATTATTATTCCAGCCATGCCGCTTAGCATGCATTGCATTCTTGAAGGTCCCTCCCACGGGCCACCCACTTCAAAACCTAACCTGAGACAGAGCCTGGACTCTGCTGCCCTCTACTGGATGCTCTGAGCACCTGCAGCACCATGCCGCTTCTCAGATATCCCCTCCTAGCCTCTCCTGTGAGAAAAATCCGTTACACTTGACACTTGATTATATCCATATTTACCATCAAAATCCTGTTTCTTTTCTTTTCTTTTTTTGAGACAAAGTCTAACTCTTTCACCAAGGCTAGAGCACAGTGGTGTAATCATTGCTCACTGCAGCCTTGAGCTCCTGGGCTCAAGAATTCCTCGTCTCAGCCTCCCAAGTAGCTGGGATTTCAGGTACCCACGACCATACCGGGCTAATTTTTAAACTTTTTGTAGAGACAGGGTTTCTATGTGTTGTCCAAGCTGGTCTTGAATTCCTAGGCCATTTCTGTTTCCCAAAATGTTGGATTCCCGGCGTGAGCCACTATGCCCAAGCCTTTTTTTCTTTTTTTCTTTTGAAAATTTGCAAATCTACAGGGAAGTTAAAACAATAAGATTAAAAAAGTGAACCCTAGCTGGGTGTGGTGGCTCATGCCTGTAATCCCAGCACTTTGGGAGGCTGAGGCAGGTGGATCACCCAAGGTCAGGAATTCAGGACTAGCCTGGCCAACATGGTAAAACCCTAACTCTATTAAAAATACAAAAATTAGCCAGGTGTGGTGGCACGTGCCTGTAATCCCAGCTACTCAGGAGGCTGAGGCAGGAGAATCGCTTGAATCCGGGAGGCAGAGGTTGCAGTGAGTCAAGATCGCACCACTGTACTCCAGCCTGGGTGACAGAGAAAGACTCCATATAAAAAAAAAATTGCACACATATATTTATATATAACAGTGAACCCCCTATAACCCTCACCTGGAGTTATCGTTGTTAACATTGTGTCTTATTTGCTCTAAAGTGGTATGTATTTTTGAATTAGCAAAATTGAAAATTAAAAATTAGAAAAGTTACAAATAAAAAATTACCACTAACCTGACTTTTAAAAAAAATTTTAGACTCAAGGGGTACAATATACAAATGTATATTGTATAGTGCTGAGGCTTGGAGTATGAATAAAACCATCACACAGGAAGTGAGCGTAGTAACCAATAGGTAGTTTTTCTTTTTTTTCATTTTCTTTTTTTTTTTTGAGACTGAGTCTCACTGTCACCCAGGCTGGAGTGCAGTGGCACAATCTCTGCTCACTGCAACCTCCACCTCCCAGGCTTGAGCAATTCTCCTGCCTCAGCCTCCTTAGTAGCTGGGAATACAGGTGTGCACCACCACACCTGGTTAATTTTATTTTTAGTAGAGATGGGGTTTTGCCATTGTTAGCCAGGCTGGTCTCCAACTCCTGACCTCAAGTGATCCTCCTGCTTTGGCTTCCCAAAGTGCTGGGATTACAGGCGTGAGCCACTGTGCCTGGCCCCAATAGGTATTTTTTCAACCCTTGTCCCCTCCTTCCCTCTCTGCTTTTGGAGTCCCCAGTATCAACTGTTTCCATATTTATGTTGATGTGCACTTAATGTTTAGCTCCCACTTATAAATGAGAACATGTGGTATTTGGTTTTCTGTCTTTGTGTTAATTCATTTAGGATAATGTACTCTAGCTGCATCCACATGGCTGCAAATAACATGCTTTCTTTTTTTTTGAGATGGAGTCTTGCTCTGTCACCCAGGCTGGAGTGCAGTGGTGCAATCTCGGCTCACTGCAACCTCTGCCTCCCAGATTCAAGTGATTTTCCTGCCTCAGCCTCCGAGTAGTTGGGACTACAGGTGTGCACCACCATGCCTAGCTAATTTTTTTATTTTTAGTAGAGATGGGGTTTCACTATATAGGCCAGGATGGTCTTGATTTCTTGACCTCGTGATCCCCCTGTTTCGGCCTCCCAAAGTGCTGGGATTCCAGGCCTGAGCCACCACACCTGGCCGATTTCATTCTTTTTTATGGCTGCATGGTATTCCATGGTGCACACGTACCACATTTTCTTTATCCAGTCCACCACTGATGGGTACCTAGGTTGATTCCATGTCTTTGTTATTGTGAATAGTGCTGCAATAAACATACAAGTACACGTGTCTTGGGGGTAGAATAACTTATTTTTCCTTTGAGTACATACCCAGTAATGAACAATCCTCAGTTTCCAAAACTGAGCTGAATTCATACACCTTCGCTTTCAGACCTGCCTCCTGCCCCCGTAGGTCTGGTCATCTGTGGCCATGGGAGGGGGCATTTAACAGGGCTTCGGACTCACATCCCTTCTGGAATCGAAGTCTCAGCACCTTCCCACTCTCCATCCCATCTCTGCAATGGAGAGGCAGGACAGAGCAGCCAGACCCACAGGCTGCCCAGGTCCACTCATGGTGAGCCATTGACTACCTGCGTGAGCTTGGGGAAGTAACTTCTCTCTGAACTTCTGCTCTCTCAGCTGTAAAAAAACTGAGTGTCCACCTACCATGTGCAAAACACCTTTCATCATTCCCTGTCTACCAATGAGGGCAACTGAGGCAGACATCCTAGCAACTTGCTCAAGATCATGCAACCAATGGGTATGAAGCTGGGATTAGAGAACAGGGCGGGGCCAGGTGCAGGGACGCATGCCTGTAATTCCAGCACTTTGGGAGGCCAAGGTCAGTGATCACCTGAGGTTAGGAGTGCGAGACCAGCCTGGCCAACATGGCGAAACCCCGTCTCTACTAAAAATACAAAAATTAGCCAAGCTTGGTGGTGGGTGCCTTTAATCCCAACTACTCAGGAGGCTGAGGAAGCCCATGTTATTTTTATTTTGTTTTTTTGAGACAGGGTCATGCTCTGTTGCCCAGGCTGGCATGCAGTGGTGTGATCACGACTCACTGCAGCCTCAGACTTCTGGGCTCAAGCAATCCTCTTGTCTCAGCCTCCTAAGTAGCTGCAGGTCTTTTTTTGACCCTTGCCCCCTCCCTCCCTCTCTGCTTTTGGAGTCCCCAGTGTCAATTGTTCCCATATTTATGTCCGTGTGCACTCAATGTTTAGCTCCCACTTACAAGTGAGAACATGCGGTATTTGAGCACTGCCATGTTCAGCTAATTTTTAACATTTTAAAAATAGAGGCAGGGGTCTTGCTATGTTGCCCAGGCTGGTCTCGAACTCCTGACTTCAGACAATCCTACCACCTCGGCCTCCCAAAATTCTGGGATTACAGGTGTGAGCCACAGTGCCCGGCTCGAGTCTGTGTTCTTAGCCATCACTTACTCGCCCTCCCTGTGGGATCACTCTTGGGATAAACTGGGCTAACACATGTAAAATGCTTGCAACCAATTCTGGCATATAAAAAGTTTTAAAAGAGAGAGAGTGGGACAGAGAAAACATGAGCTATTGCTACATCAGCTTCTCCTTCACAATTCTCTCTGCAGCTTTTCCCTCTTAAGTTTCTTCTCTCTCTTCCTCCAACCATAGAATGGTGATGGCTGGACTTGAAGCAAGACAGAAGGCTGGTCCTGTCACTTTGCAGAAACCAAGAAACCCAAATGCATAGAGATGCAAAGAGATGGTTGGAGGCAGATACACCAAGTCACAGAGAGAGGGATCTGGTGGGCGTTTGATATGGTTTGGATGTGTGTCCCTTCCAAATCTCATGTTGATTTTTTTTTTTTAAGTAGAGATGGTGTTTCTCCATGTTGGTCAGGCTGCTCTCGAACTCCCGACCTCAGCTGATCTGCCCACCTTGGCCTCCCAAAGTGCTAGGATTACAGGCGTGAGCCACTGTGCCTGGCTAATGTTGAAATGTTATCCCCAGTGTCGGTAGTGGGAGCTAGTGGTACCGGGTCATGGGGGCAAATCCCTCATGAATGGCTCAGCACCATCCCCTTGGAAATGAACAAGTTCTGACTCAGTTCATGGGAGACCTGGTTGTTTAGAAGAGTTTAGGCCAGACAAAGTGGCACATGCCTGTAACCCAGCACTTTGGGAGGCCAAGACGGGAGAATCGATTGAGCCCAGGAGTTTGAAACCATTCTGGACAACATAGGGAATGTCTCTACAAAAAGTTTAAAAAGTTAGCTAGGTGTGGTGGCATACACCTGCAATCCCAGCTACTCAGGAGGCTGAGGTGGGAGGATTGCATGAGCCTGGGAGGTCGAGGTTGCTGTGAGCTATGATCGTGCCACTGTACTCCAGCCTGGGCAACAGAGGGGGACCCTGTCTCCAAATAAATAAATAGTTTAAAAGAGCACTTCCAGCTGGATGTGGCGGCTCACGTGGTAATCCCAGCATTTTGTGAGACCAAGGCAGGTGGATCACTTGAAGTCAGGAGTTGGAGACCAGCCTAGCTAACATGGAGAAGCCCCGTCTCTAATAAAAATCCAAAAATTAGCTAGGCGTAGTAGCAGGCACCTGTAATCCCAGCTACTCAGGAGGCTGAGGCAGGAGAATGGCTTGAGCCTGGGAGGGGGAGGCTGCAGTGAACCAAGATCGCATCACTGCACTCCAGCCTGGGCGATAAGAGTGAGACTTCATCTCAAAAGAAAGCACTTCCTCTTGCTCTCTCTCTCTCTCTCTCTCTCTCTCTCCTTCTCTAGCCAAGTGACTGGCTCCCTCTTCACCTGAGCTTTCTTAAGGCCCTCAACAGAAGCAGATGCTGCTATGCTTCTCAGAGAGCCTGCAGAATTGAGAGCCAAAATACAACCTCTTTCCTTGACAAATTACCCAGCTCCAGGTGTTGCTTTACAGCTATATAAGAATGGACTAACACAGGACCTAAAGGCAAAGAGGCACTTGGGGACCACCCACTGGGCTCCCCTCGGGCCACCTGCACCATTGCTCCGTGTCATGCAGGTGCATGTGTATCACACGTGCCACTTCTTGACCTTCGGTGCTGTTCCTGCCAGACCCATGAGTCTGTTCACGGGCATCTGCTGGCACCCAGCCCATGGCGTCCACCTGTCTCACAGCTGCTCTCCCTGTGGTCTGTCCCACTGCCAATCACTGCTTCCTGCCACAGCCCACCACTGCCTTCCCATTATACGGTTTACCTGCTCCAACACAAACACCCTGGCCCTCTGATTAGAGCAATATCCCCACCTCAGCATGGTTTTCAATGTCCCCGGAATCTGGCCTCGTTTTCCTCCTGACTCCATCTCCTCTCCCACCCACCCATCTTTTGGCCACGTGGGATGTAGATTGCCAAACTGCCACCCTCTCTCCTCCACAGCACTTTTTTTTTTTTTTGAGACAGAGTCTTCCTCCGTCACCCAGGCTGGAGTGCAGTGGTGCAATCTCGGCTCACTGCAACCTTCGCCTCCTGGGCTCAAGTGATTCTCCTGCCTCAGCTTCTCCAGTAGCTGGCATTACAGGTGCATGCCACCACACCCATCTAATTTTTGTATTTTTAGTAGAGATGAATTTCATCATATTGGCCAGGCTGGTCTGGAACTCCTGACCTCAGGTGATCCACTTGCCTCAGCCTCCCAGTGTCGGGATTACAGGTGTGTCCACAAAGTTTTTAAAAATTTCTACTGGTCAGGGGTGGTGGCTCACGCCTATAATTCCAGCACTTTGGAAGGCCGAGGCAGGCAGATCACCTGAGGTCAGGAGTTCAAGGCCAGCCTGGCCAACATGGTGAAACCCTGTCTCTATTAAAAATACAAAAATTAGGCAGGCATGATGGCAGGTGCCTGTAAAATCCCAGCTACTCGGGAAGCTGAGGTGGAAGAATTGTTTGAACGCGGGAGGCAGAGGTTGCAGTGAGCTGAGACTGCCGCTGCACTCCAGCCTGAGCAATAAAGTGAGTCTCCATCTCCAAAAAAAAAAAAAAAAGAAAAAAAAGAAAAAAGTATCCTGTTACATTCACTCTGTCCTTCTTATGCTCCTTTTGGTCTCGTATCAATATGACGTGACAAAATTCTCACTTGTTCTTGTTATTTCACGCATGTTCATCCCAACCCTGCAAACCCGCAGAAAGCCAGCCCCCGTGAGCCACAGAACCCAGCTCAGGCAATGCAAGCTGTGGGCCCCCCTGGGCTCTCTCTTCGCCTTTCCTCCCACGGCCAAGCCTCCCTTTCTGGAAGACATCAAGACAAATGGAATGGTAAGCAGAGCTTATTTCTGTATCCCAGGGGGCCCTCGGCTTGAGCATAAACACAGCGTCTGATCTTTCTCCTTCTCCTCCTCCGAGTCTTCTCAGGTCAGCCGCAGTCACCAGACACCCTGGGGGTGGGGCAAGAATGACAGGAGGCTGAAAGTCCAAGGACCATCTCCTGAGCAATAAATGAAAATGTATGGCCCTCGCCCGCCCTGGAGATGCGCAGGCAGGAGGGAAATCATTTTCCAAAGCATCTTATAAAATTCAGCTCTCTCACAGGCAGATTATAACATGGGTTTGGAAGAATGGGAGGGGTCGCCACCATTCATATCTCCAGAGGTTGTGCTAGGCCCCGGGGGAAGACGTGACCAGTCGTGCTTTGCTGCAGAGGGTGATGTGCCTCTGTGGAAATGACACCCCCAAGGTGGGCAGGCCTGATTCATCTGCGATGATACAGCAGCTGGGGGAGCTGGCGGCTTCCTAAGTCAGGCTGCCTGACGAGAGGCAGGACTCACAGGGGGGCCAGGCAGCTAAGGAAATTTACAGCGTGTCGTAGCTGAGGAAAGTGGAATTGAACCTGGGTGATCATCAGCCTGATTAGCTCAGGGCCTCCTGGTGGGAGCCAAGGGCGGGAGGCAGTGCTGGGGAAGTGGAGGTGGGGGTGGGGCGGGGAGTCAGGCTGGCAGCCTCACGGTGGAGTTCCGGGAGTTGGGGTTTGCTAAGGTCAAGAGCAACTGGGGCCCGGAGAAGTGTGTGGAGCAGCAGACCCAGAGAAAACAAACCTAGGACCCAGGCCTGGGGCTGAGGGTCCCAGGACCGGAAGCTGCGTAAACGCAGGCCCGAGTGATAGGGAAGCCAGGAGGGACGGGAAGCACAGTGGGCAGGATGGGGGCTCATAGCACATCCTCACTGAGCTGGCTCAGGGCAGGTGCTGGCCAGGTAAAAGGCTCAACATTGGCTGGGGGTGGTGGCTCATGCCTGTAATCCCAGCACTTTGGGAGGCCGAGGCGAGAGGATCATGGGATCAGGAGTTCAAGACCATCCTGGCCAACATGGTGAAACCCCATCTCTACTAAAAAAAAATACAAAAATTAGCTGGGCCTGGTGGCACATACCTGTAATCCCAGCTACTTGGGAGGCTCAGGCAGGAGAATTGATTGAACCTGGGAGGCGGAGGTTGCAGTGAGCTGAGATCTCGCCACTGCACTCCGGCCTGGGAGACAGACCGAGACTTCATCTCAAAACAAAACAAAACAAAATTCGAAATGTGAGGGTCCATATTGCCCTGTGAGAACTGCGTGACTTTATTCTCCACGACCAACACAGGCCATTGACAGCTCCTGCCAGGTAGAGGCATTTCCCACGCCTTCCAAAATCGTCCTGATTGCAATCATCACACAAGTCTTTGTGAACCACTGGTATAAGTCAGGGCTGGTACAAGGATTCACGCACCTCATTAATTCATAGCTCCCCAGCCCCGCTACCACAACCCAGCAGGCCCTGAAAGGGTTCCAGGCTTGCAGAGAGAGTGAGGCCACAGCTCTCAGGTCACCACGCAGGGCTTGCTCCGTGACCCCTGGTAGCTCGTGGCCTCCAGCCTTGCAGATGCAATCATATTTCACCTTGCTTTTTTTTTTTGAGACGGAACTTCACTCTTACTGCCCAGGCTGGAGTGCAGTGGCACCATCTCGGCTCACTGCAACCTCCACCTCCTGGGTTCAAGTGATTCTCCTGCCTCAGCCTCCCGAGTGCTGGGATTACAGGAGTGTAACACCATGCCCAGCCTTGTTAACACAGTTTTTGTTGTTGTTGTTTAAGACGGAGTCTCACTCTGTCACCCAGGCTGGAGTGCAATGGCGTGATCTTGACTCACTGCATCCTCTGCCTCCCGGCCAGATGTGAAAACGGTTGAAAGCACAGCATTCCTTTATTTGACGTTCACATCTCTGTGGAGCAAATATGTTTATCTCTTTTGTACTGATGGGAAAGTGAAGAGTTAAGTGGCTTGTCTAGGGTAGACTTGCATTGTGCATGGTTTTCTTTTTTTGGGTTTTTCTTGAGGCGGAGTTTCACTCTTGTCACCCAGACTGGAGTATAGTGGCATGATCTCGGCTCACTGCAACCTCCACCTCCCAGGTTCAAGTGATTCTCCTGCCTCAGCCTCCCGAGTAGCTGGGATTATAGGCGAGGGCCACCACGCCTGGCTAATTTTTGTATTTTTAATAGGGACGGGGTTTCACCATGTTGGCCAGGCTGGTCTCAAACTCCTGACCTAAAGTGATCCACCCACCTCAGCCTCCCAAAGTGCTGGGATTACAGGGGTGAGCCACTGCACCTGGCCACGTGCATGTCTGATTCCCACTATGATAGCACACTCAGGCAAGAGGACTGCCCCCTCTAATTCCAGTCCAAGCCCAGGCTGGCAGAGCCAGCTTTCTCCTGACACGTACACGGCAATGGGGTTCTCCGCCCTGAGCAGGGAGGAGCCTCTGTCAACAGCACAAGAAGTATCTCTATGCTGCAGAGGTAGAGCAGATGGATGCAGCAGGGATGACCTCTTGGGCATTCTCATGTCAGAGTTGAGCGGCCCAAGCATTCTGCATTTTCTCATCTTCCTGCCTTACTGAAATAGACAGCATTGCAGACACCAGTGCTGAGACTATCCAGGCCTGAAATTTGGTTCCATAAGTCAGAGACGCCCCAGAGCGTCACTGCACTGATTTGATGCTAAAACAGCCAAGGGTTTGCTCTGCCTTCGCTACTTGAAGCTGGTGGGCAGGCTGAGCCCAGGAACCCAAGGGTGAGCCTCACATCTGTAGTCCCAGCACTTTGGGAGGCTGAGGTGGGCGGAATCATTTGAGCCCAAGAGTTCGAAACCAGCCTGGGCAACATGGCAAAACCCAGTCTCTATAAAAAATACAAAAATTAGCTGGGCGTGGTGGTGTGTGCCTGTGGTCCCAGCTACTTGGGGGTGCTGAGATGGGAAGATCACTTGAGCCCAGGAGATCAAGGCTGCAGTGAGCTGTGATTGCACCACTACACTCCAGCCTGGGTGACAGAACAAGACCCTGTCTCAAAAAAAAAGGGGGGCTATGCTAATAGGTGAATGTATATTTAATATAGATTAAGTGAATTGGAGTGAGTGGACACCGATGGAGGAGGGAGGGTAGAAGGCACAGGAGTGCAGTGGGAAAGCTGATGAGAGATGAGCCTTACTCAGACTGTTAGCAATGAAATGATAAGCAAGATTCATCCTCCAGGCACCAGATCAAGACCTCATATGCCCCCCAGGAAGGGGCTAATTGCTCATACTAGTTCCCTGGAGCCACCATCACAAAGTATTACACTGATGGTCTTTCTTTTTTTTTTTTAGACGGAGCTTTGCTCTTGTTGCCCAGGCTGGAGTGTAGTGGCACGATCTTGGCTCACTGCAACCTCCCTCTCCTGGGTTCAAGCAATTCTTCTGCCTCAGCCTCCCTAGTAGTTGGGATTACAGGTGCCCACCACTACGTCTGGCTGATTTTTTGTATTTTTAGTAAAGACCGGGTTTCACCATGTTGGCCAGGCTGGTCTCGAACTCCTGACCTCATGCGATCCGCCCACCTTGACCTCCCAAAGTGCTAGGATTATAAGTGTGAGCCACCAAGCCTGGCCCATTGATTGTCTTAAACAAAAGAACTCTATTGTCCCACAGTTTTGACAGCCAGAAGTACAAGACCAGAGCATCTGCAGGGCTGGCTCCTTTTGAGGCCCCTAGGGAGAATCTGTCCATGCCTCTCCCCTCGCTTCTGGTGGCCCGCTGGCAATCTTTGGCATTCCTTGGCTTGTAGAAGCATCACTCCAACCCCTGCTTTCATCTTCATACGGTATTGCCACTGCAGGCCTCTGTGAATACATTTCCCTCTATTTTTTTGACACAGAGTCTCATTCTGTCTTTCAGGCTGGAGTGCAGTGGCAAGATCTCAGCTCACTGCAATCTGTGCCTCCTGGACTCAGATGATTCTCTTGCCTCAGCCTCCCAAGTAGCTGGGATTATAGGCGTGTGCCACCACGCTCAGCTGATTTTTGGTATTTTTAGTAGAGACAGGGTTTCACCAGGTTGGCCAAGCTGGTCTCGAACTCCTGACCTCAAGTGATCCACCTGCCTCGGCCTCCCAAAGTGCTAGGAATATAAGTGTGAGTCATTGCACCCAGCCTATTTTTTTGTTCTTCTTCCTTTGAGACAGAGTCTTGCTTTGTCACCCACTCTGGAGTGCAGTGGCATGATCTCGGCTCACTACAGCCTCCACCTCCTGGGCTCAGGTGATCCTCCTGCCTCAGCCTCCTGAGTAGCTGGGCCCACAGACACACGCCACTATAGCCAGCTAATTTTTAAACTATCTGTAGAGATGGGGGCCTCGCCATGTTGCCCAGATTGGTTGCAAACTCTTGGCCTCAAGGGATTCCCGAGAGTGCTGGGATTACAGGTGTTAGCTTCTGCACCTGTAAATAAAATAAAATAAAATAGCTTAAAAGTCCTAGAAGACTTTTGACTGGCCCTCAGTGCAGAGGACCAAGCTGGTTACACATCTCAGATCATTTCATTGCCAACAGTCTGAGCAAAGCTCATCTCTCATCGGCTTTCCCACTGCACTCCTGCGCCTTCTACCCTCCCTCCTCCATCGGTGCCCACTCATTCCAATTCACTTAATCTACATTAAATATGCATTCATATATTAATATAGTATTTTTTTTGAGCCAGTGTCTCGTTCTATAACCCAGGCTGGAGTCCAGTGGTGTGATCACAGCTCACTGTGGCCTCAATCTCCTGGGTGATTTTCCCACCTCAGTCCCCCAAGTAGCTGGGACCACAGGCACGCACCACCACACCCAGCTAATTTTTGTATTTTTTGTAGAGACAGGGTTTTGCCATGTTGCCCGGGCTGGTCTCAAACTCCTGGGCTCAAGTGATTCTGCCCGCCTCAGCCTCCCAAAGTGCTGGGACTACAGATGTGAACCACTGTGCCCAGCCTTGTTAATATAGTTTTGAAAGTTATCTTACGCTGTGTAATCTCTGTGTCTTAAATTTATATACATGAATGCGTTCTGTGGATCTCATCTTTTCTGTTTCTATTCTTTTAGGTTTTGTTTGTTGGTTTTTTTTTTTGACTCAGGGCCTCGTGATGGCCCCATATGGATCATGCACAGATGTTGACCATGTTGTAGGTTACAAGGAGCCTCAGGAAATTCCAGAAGACTTGCCTGGCAGAGATTATGGTTTTTCATCATCATAAACATTAAAAATCAATAGCAGGCTGGGCACAATGATTCACACCTGTCATCCCAGCACTTTGGGAGGCCGAAGTGGGCCAATCATGAGATCAGGAGTGCGAGACCATCCTGGCCAACACAGTGAAACCCCATCTCTACTAAAAATACAAAAATTAGCTGGGTGTGGTGGCAGGTGCCTGTAATCCCAGCTACTTGGGAGGCTGAGGCAGGAGAATCGCTGAACCCAGGAGGCAGGGGTTACAGTGAGCTGAGATTGTGCCACTACACTCCAGCCTGGGCGACAGAGCTAGACTCCGTCTCAAAAAAAAAAAAAGAAAAAAGAAAAAAGAAAAAATTAGCCAGCTGTGGTGGTAAATGCCTGTGGTCCCAGCTACTCTGGAGGCTGAGGCAGGAGAATCACTTGAACCCGAGGGCAGAGGTTACAGGGAGCTGAGATTGTGCTGCTACACTCCAGCCTGGGTGACAGAGCTACACTCTGTCTCAAAAAAAAAAAGGAAAGAAAAAAGAAAGAAGGAAAGAAAGAAAGAAAAGAATAAAGAAGAAAAAGGAAGGAAGGAAAAGAAAAAGAAAAAAATTAGCCAGGTATGGTAATGGGTGCCTGTAATCCCAGCTACTCGAAAGGCTGAGGCAGGAGAACCGCTTGAACCTGGGAGCAGAGGTTGCAGTGAGCTGAGATCGTGCCACTGCACTCTAGCCTGGGCGACAGAGCAAGACTTCATCTCAAAAACAAACAAACAAAAGTCAATAGCAAAAGACTAAGAAACACATCACAGAGGTGAACTCCCAAAAGGCTCAGACCTAAAAGTGAAACAAGAAACTACAAAACTAACAGCCGAAAATGTAGAAGAATCCCTCTGAGACTTCTGCATAGGGAAAGACTTTTTGAGCTGGATCCCCTGAACACAAACCATATGGAAAAATAAGTTTCTATTTAACAAACGGCACTGCTGAAACAGTTAAGATATGAGTGTCTCCCTGGGTGTGGGGGGAACCCTAGAATGTCTGACATTGACAAGGGATGAATATCCAAGAAACTCCCATAAATCAATAAGAAAATGACAAGCAACCAGGCCAGGCATGGTGGCTCATGCCTGTCATCCCAGCCCTTTTGGAGGCTGAGGCAGATGGATCACTTGAGGGCAGGAGTTTGAGACTAGCCTGGGCAATATGGCAAGACTGTGTCTCTACAAAACAAACAAACAAACAAACAAACAAACAAAATGAGCTGGGTGTGGTGGCACATGCCTGTAGTCCTAGTTATTCAAGAGGCTGAGGTGAGAGAATTGCTTGAGCCCAGGAGATTGAGCCTGCAGTGAGCTGAGATTGCGCCACTGCACTCCAGCCTAGGTCACAGAGCGACACTCCATCTCAAAAAATAAATAAAATAAAGTAGCTTAAAATATATAAAGCACCAACTGACAGAAATATAAAAAGAAATGGACACATTCACAGGCTTAGTGAGATATTTACCGGTATTAGTGATTAATATCTTTTTTTTTTTTTTGAAATGAAGTTTCACTCTTGTTGCCCAGGCTGGAGTACAGTGGTGCAATTTCAGCTCACTGCAACCTCTGCCTCCCCAGTTCAAGAGATTCTCCTGCCTCAGCCTCCCAAGTAGCTGGGATTACAGGTGTGCACCACCATTCCTGGCTAGTTTTTTGTATTTTATAGAGACAGGGTTTCACCATGTTGATCAGGCTGGTCTTAAACTCCTGACCTCAGGTGATCCACTTGCCTTGGCCTCCCAAAGTGGAGGGATTACAGGTGTGAGCCACCATGCCTGGCCAATTAATATCTTAAGGAGAAAAAAAAATTACATTAAGAATACAGGCCAGGAGCGGTGGTGGCTCAAGCCTGAAATCCCAGCACTTTGGGAGGCTGAGGCAGGCGGATCAATTGAAGCCAGGAGTTTGAGACCAGCTTGGCCAACAAGGTGAAACCCCGTCTCCACTAAAATTACAAAAAATTAGCCTGGCGTGGTGGCATATGACTGTAATCCCAGCTACTCGGGAGGCTGAGGCACAAGAATCACTTGAACCCGGAGATGCGGAGGTTGCAGTGAACCGTGATCCCACCATTGCATTCCAGCCTGGGTCATAGAGCGAGACCCTGTCTCAAAAAAAAAAAAAAAAAGATACCAAGGAATTAGGGAGGCAAAGGTGGAAGGATCACTTGAGGCCAGAAGTTCAAGACCAGTCTGGGCAACAAAGTGAGACTGGTGTCTCTACAAAAAATTTTAAAATTAGCCAGGTGTAGTGTCACACACCTTGTGGTCACAGCAACTTGGGAGGCTGAGGCAGGAGGATGGCTTGAGCCAAGGAGCTTGAGGCTGCAGTGAGCTATGATTGCACCACTGCACTCCAGCCTGGGTGACAGAGTGAGACCCTGTCTCAATAATAATAGTAATAATAATAAAAAGAATAAATAAGAATAGAGAGGAATTAAACAAAACAGCTATAAGCTTGATTTAATAAACACACATATATATCGTTGCCCAGGCTGGAGTGCTGGGCTTACTACAACCTCTGCCTCCTGGGTTCAAGCGATTCTTGAACATGTGTATATGTATCTATATATATATGCATATATATATGTACATATCTACAGATATACATATAAAGATATATATACACACACACACACACACAATTCTGGTCCCAGAAATGTAAAGGACATATATTTTTCTCAAGCACACATGAGATGTTTGTAAGCCCACACATTAGCTCAGTAAAACACATCTCAGTAAATACCGAAGGCAAGCAAGGACAAAAACTGCCCGAGGCCAGTGAGGAGGTCACGGCAGTGGCTCAAGCCAGAGGTGACCGTGGCTCCTTTCTGTGTGAGGTCGGTGGAGGAGGGGAGAGGCTGGATGCTGGTTGCATTCTGAAGGCAGAGCTGACAAGTTTGCTAACGGTCTGGGTGCACACGGCAATGGAAAAAAGAGCAGTCGAGGCTGACAAGAAGAGATCTGGCCTGAGTACCTGGAAGGACGAATTTGCATTTCAGAGGTGGAGGTGTCTGGGAGAGGGGGAGGGGCGGCTTGGGGTGGAGGACGCTGGAGCTCCATCTAGAGGCATGTTAAGAACAGGATGCCTCTTAGACCTACAAATGTCCAGTGGGGCCATCAGTGGGGCATGAATCTGGAAGTTAGGGGGAGGTCTGGTCTGGAGATGAAGATTTAGAAATTACCATTCCAGTCTGGGCGCAGTGGCTCACACCTATAATCCCAGCACTTTGGAAGGCCAAGGTGGGCGGATCACCTGAGGTCAGGAGTTTGAGACCAGCCTGGCCAATATGCTGAAACCCCATTTCTACTAGAAATAGAAAACTTAGCCACGCGTGGTGGCGGGCGCCTATAATCCCAGCTACTCGGGAGGCTGAGACAAGAGAATCACTTGAACCCAAGAGGCGGAGGTTGCAATGAGCCAAGATCTCGCTATTGCACTCCAGCCTGGGAGACAAGAGTGAGACTCTATCTCCAAAAAAAAAAAAAAAAAAAGGAAAGAAAAAACTACCATTTTATAAAGGATATAACATCATTGCTATGGGTTGGGTGTTTGACGCCTCCAAACCTTATGTTGAAATTTGCTTTTTTTTTTTTTGTGGTGGAGTCTCACTCCGTTGCCCAGGCTGGAGTGCAATGGCTCTCGGCTCACTGGAAACTCCGCCTCCCAGGTTCAAGTGATTCTCCTGCCTCAGCCTCCCGAGTAGCTGGGATTACAGGCGTGCACCAGCTAATTTTTGTATTTTTAGTAGAGATGCCCAGCTAATTTTTGTATTTTTAGTAGAGACGGGGTTTTGCCATGTTGGCTAGGCTGATCTCAAACTCCTGACCTCCTGATCCGCCCACCTCAGCCTCCCAAAGTGCTGGGATTACAAACATGAGCCACTGTGCCCGGCTTTTTTTTTTTTTTTTTTTTTAACAGGGTCTTGCTCTGTTGCCCAGGCTGGAGTGCAGTGGCGTGATCATGGCTCAGCACAGCCTCAAACTCCTGGGCTCAAGCGATCCTCCCACTTCGGCTGAGGAAGTGCTGAGATTACAGGCGTGAGCCACCACGTCTGACCTCATGTTGGAATTTGATCCTGAAGTGGAGGTGGGGCCTAATGGGTGGTGTTTGGATCTTGGGTCAGATCCCTCATGAATAGATTAGTGTCTTCCTGGAATGGGCAGTCAGTGAGTTCTTACTCTGTTCCCTCAAGAGCTGGGTTGTTAAGCAGCTTGACGCCTCTCCCCCGGCTCTCTTGCTTCCTCTCTCACGATGAGATTTCTGCACACGCCAGCTCTCTTTCACCTTCCTTTGTAATTGGAAGCAGCACTTTGGGAGGTCAGGCTGGATGGACAGCTTGAGCCCAGGAGCTTGAGACCAGCCTAGGCAACACAGTGAGACCTCATCTCTACCAAAGACGCCCTCACTAGATACAACCGCCCAGTTTTGAACTTCCTAGCCATCAGAATCATAAGCCAAATAAAACTTTTTTCTTTATAAATTACCTAGCTTCTGGCCGGGTGTGGTGGCTCACGCCTGTAATCCCAGCACTTTGGAAGGCTGAGGCAGGCAGATCATCTGAGGTCAGGAGTTCAAGACCAGCCTGGCCAATATGGTGAACCTTGTCTCTATGAAAAATACAAAAATTAACCAGGTGTGGTGGCATACACCTGTAATTCCAGCTACTTGGGAGGCTGAGGCACAAAAATCACTTGAACCTGGGAGAGAGAGGTTGCAGTGAGCCAAGATCATGCCATTGCACTCCAGCCTGGGCAACAGAGTGAGACTCTGTCTCAAAAATAATAATAATAAAATAATGAAGATAAAAATATTCTAACCAAATTGGAATTCACCTCACATGAGCCTGGACAGTTGATGGCCAGGGTTCAGCTGCTCAATGGTACCATCAGGGCCCTGGCCTTTTCTGCTTTGTCATTCTTAGTGTGTGTTGAAGCCAGGCTGGATTAGAATGCTGACTGACACAGCTCTATGACCCATATACAAGGTATTCAGCATTTCTGTGCCTTAATTTCTTCATCTGTAAAATGGAGATAATGATGATAATTTGCTTTCATAGACCTCTCTTCAGTGTTTAAAGCAACAAGAAGGCACAAAAGTGACATTTCCACATCTATCCCTTTTACTAGGAAAACAAAAGTTTCACAGATAGCCTTCCCTTAGTTTTCATTAGCCAGAACTAGGTTATTCAGCCACCCTACCAACCAAGGAAGCCAAGAAACCAGGAAATGGGATTGCTAACCTCTTGGCTTAGATGCACCATAACCATCCCAACAAAACTTAGCTTCTGTAAGCAAGGAGGAGGAAGAGAAACTGTGGACAGACAGCTAGCAATGCCTAACAAACTATCTATAGGGAAATGTTGATTGCAACATAATTTACCATGGTAAGAATGGGTGCAAGAAAATTTCTAAAATATTAGAATACTTAAGCAACTTGAGGTATGTTACCAGGTGGTATATTAGTCCATTTTCATGCTGCCAATAAAGACATACCTGAGACTGGGAAGAAAATGAGGTTTCATTGGACTTACAGTTCCACATGGCTGGGAGTTCTCAGAATCATGGTGGAAGGTGAAAGGCACTTCTTACATGGCGGTGGCAAGAGAAAATGAGGAAGAAGCAAAAATGGAGACCCCCGATAAACCCATCAGATCTCATGAGACTTATTCACTGTCACAAGAACAGCACTGGAAAGACCAGCCCCCATGATTCAATTACCTTCCCCTAAGTCCCTCCTACAACACGTGGGAATTCTGGGAGATAGAATTCAAGTGGAGATTTGAATGAGGACACAGCCAAACTGTATTAAGTGAAATAGTCAACCATTAAACAATTACTTTAATTAAAGTTATTTTAAAGGTAAGCTATAAATACTATAGTAATGTGAAAAATAGTAGGCTATTATTTTCTTTCTTTTTTTTTCTTCTGAGACAGAGTTTTGCTCTTGTTGCCCAGGTTGGAATGTACTGGCACAGTCTCAGCTCACTGCAACCTCCACCTTCTGGGTTCAAGCAACTCTCCTGCCTCAGTCTCCCGAGTAGCTGGGATAACGGGCGCCTACCACCACACCCAGCTAATTTTTGTATCTCTAGTAGAGAAAGGGTTCTACCATGTTGGCCAGGCTGGGCTTGAACTCCTGACCTCAAGTGATCCGCCTGCCTCGGCCTCCCAAAGTGCTGGGATTATAAGTGTGAGCCACCGTGCCCTGCCGCTATTATTGTCAAAAGCAGAGTATAAAATGATAAAGAAGCTAGGGCAACATGGTGAGACCTTGTAAAAATTAGCCAGGTGTGATGGTGCGTGCCTGCCATACCAGCTACTCAGGAGGTCAAAGCAGGAGGATCGCTTGAGCCCCAGAGGTCAAGGCTGCAGTGAGTGGTGTTCAGGCCACTGTAGTTTAGCCTGGGTGACAGAGCGAGACCCTGTCTCTAAATAAATAAAATGATCAAGTGGTTTTAAGACAATTTTTTTACACTTTTAATCTCTGAAATTGAGATATATTTTAAAATGTTTGCAGCCAGATAACAGTCTAGATGTAGTTGTCATTGCCTGCACATTCACAAACCTAGTCTGATATTTTGAGTTGACATCTGCTAACATCAAGCGAGGACCAACATCAAAACTTGCAGAATGAGAATTAGTAGCCTCTATGGAATTTCCAGAAAAAAAAACCTGGACTTAAAAAAAAAATCCAAACTCTTGATAGACTTATAAAGAAGAGAACAAGTACCATTAAGTATAC
This sequence comes from Cacajao melanocephalus, assembly GCA_963573385.1. Classification (NCBI taxonomy): domain Eukaryota; kingdom Metazoa; phylum Chordata; class Mammalia; order Primates; family Pitheciidae; genus Cacajao; species Cacajao melanocephalus. Next base: position 40,487 of record CAUYLG010034079.1, read on the forward strand.
TTAATGAATTTTCACAAGCTGAATACATTACTGTAACCAGCACTCAGGTTAAGAAACATTACAAACACCTTGAAATCTCCTTTGTGAGTAGAGAACTCTTAAGAAATGCAGCATCAGTGAGATTTTTATTTTTTTCTTTTAGAGATAGGGTCTTGTTCTGTCACCTAGGCGAGAGTGCAGTGGTGTAGTCAGAGCCCACTGCAGCCTTGAACTTCTGGGCTCAAGAGATCCTCCACAGGCCCAGGCCAGTATGCCCCACTATTAATAAATTTTTTTAAATTTATTTTTAATAGAGACAGGGTCTTACTATGTTGCCTAGGCTGGTCTCAAACTTCTGACCTAAAATGATCTTCCCACCTTGGCCTCCCAAAGTTCAGGGTTTACAGGTGGGAGCCACAGTGCCTGGCCATCACTAAGATTCTTTTTTTTTTTTTCTGAGGTGGAGTCTTACTCTGTCACCCAGGCTGGAGTGTACTGATATGATCTCAGGTCACTGCAACCTCTGCCTCCCAGGTTCAAGTGATTCTCGTGCCTCAGTCTCCCAGGTAGCTGGGATTACAGGCGTCTGCCACCATGCCCTGCTAATTTTTGTATTTTTAGTAGAGACAGAGTTTCACCATATTGGCCAAGCTGGTCTTGAACTTCTGACCTCTAGTGATCTACCCGCCTCGGCCTTCCAAAGTCCTGGAATTAGAGGCATGAGTCACCACATCCAGCCAAGATTATTAATGGCACAGAAAAGTGGTATGGTGTGGAAAAACATGGGCACCTGTAATCAAATGGTGATTCAGGAGAATCTAATTCTGAATGCAAAGAAGCTTAAGCAATACTTTAATTTATTCCACTTTTTAAAAATGTACAAGAGTAGGTATCTGATTTTCAAATAACTTTGACAAAAGACTTAAGAAAACTTTCAATATACACACATTTTAGAATTCCAGTAAGAAAGCATCATATCATAGTTTAAATAATGGAAGTGATTTTTTCTTCAGGGTACATAAAAAAATGGTGCTTCATATAACTACAATTTTGTAAATAAAATATGCATATGAAAATAGTTGCTGGGTTTGGGTTTTGGGAATATAACTGGATTTTTCCCTCTACATTAAAAAAAAATTTTTTACAGATCCTCATGGCCATGAATTCCTTTACATTTTAAATATTTTGTAATGTTACTTAGCAAACATTTCTACTAAAATTTTTTAAATCAAGAATACTTCTAGTTCCATCTTAGTAAGATCCAATTTTGGCATACTTGCTATTCCTAATATCTAAGTTAACATCAGAGATGTTTCTAAAAGAAATTCGGCCAAGGAGGAAGAGAAAGTTAACAAAATGAGAACCCTAATTCTGGGAAAAGTACAAAAGGGGAAGTTTAAAAGAATTACATGGAAACTAAAAATAAATGATGTTTGACAGAACATCTTGTTTTAAGGATATTTAAATCTTTTAAACATTTTATTATAGTTGTGATTTTTAAAAAGCATATAGAAAATAATGAAACATGTTCATCTCCCAGTTTTATACAACATTAATATTTTGCTTTTTTTTTTTTTTTTAAAGAACTAGAACATTAAAAGTATAACTATGTCTCACCCAGCCATTTCCCCCTCTTCTCAGGGATAACCCTCATCTAGAAGTTGATGAACATTAAGAGTATAACTATGTCTCACTCAGCCATGTCCCACCCCCTTCTCAGGGATAACCCTTATCTAGAAGTTAATGCCTATCATTCCTGTAGTGATTTTTTTCTTTCACATGTATATTTGTGTGTATATATAAAGTTTTACATCAGCAGTATCATTGTATAAATTCTTTTGCCATGTAACTCAACATTAGATTCTTGATAAATGAAGAGATTCACTGTAATTTTTCTATAGTTTTTATTGTTTATTCACACATCCACAATTTATCATTTCTCTACCAAAGAGCAGTTAGGTTGTTTTCTACTTTTTTTCTATTTAAAAACCTGCAGGCCAGGCACTGTGGCTCATACCTGTATCCCAACACTTTGGGAGGCTGAGGCGGGTGGATCACCTGAAGTCAGGAGTTGAGACCAGTTTGGCCAACATGATGAAACCCTATCTCTACTAAAAAATACAAAAATTAACCAGGCGTGGTGGTGCAGGCCTGTAGTCCCAGCTACTTGGAAGGCTGAGGCAAGAGAATCACTTGAACCCAGGATGGGGAGGTTGCAGTGAGCCAAGATCGTGCCACTGCACTCCAGCCTGGGTAACAGAGTGAGACTTCCTCTTAAAAAAATTAATTAATTTAATTAAAACCTTGCTGTGATAAGCATTTTTGAACATGTCTTCTAGGGTTCATGGTCTTAGAGTTTTTTCTTTAAACAAAATTTAGATAGAAAACTGAAAATGGGCCGGGCACAGTGTCTCACACCTATAATCCCAGCACTTTGGGAGGCTGAGGCAGGCAGATCACTTGAGGTCAGGAGTTTGATACCAGCCTGGCCAACATGGTGAAACCCTGACTCTACTAAAAATACAAAAATGTAAGCCAAGTGTGGTGGTGTGCACCTGTATTCTCAGCTACTTGGGAGGCTGAGGCAGGAGAATTGCTTGAACTTGGGAGGCGGAGGTTGCAGTAAGCCAAGATTGCACCATTACATTCCAGCCTGGGTGACAGAGCAAGACTTAGTCAAAAAAAAAAGAAAAGAAAAAAGAAAAGAAAGAAGAGAAGAGAAGAGAAAAGAAGAGAAGAGAAGAGAAAAGAAGAAAAGAGAAAGAAAGAAAGAAGAAGGAGAAAGAAAGAAAGAAGAAAGAGAAAGAAAGAAAAGAGAGAAAGAAAGAAAAGAAAGAAAGAAGAGATCCAGAAAACTGAAAATGAAATCACTGGGTTTGTAGGGTCTGCAATTCTTCTACTTTACCAGGCAATACTAAATTGCACTATATTCTCATTAACAACTCATATAAGTTTGTATTTTACTACATTCATGTCAACAAGATGTTATCAGACTTTGAAACTAGACAATCTTTTGTTTATGAAATGGTATCCCCAGGTGCCGCGGCTCACACCTGTAATCCCAGCACTTTAGGAGGCAGAGGCAGGCGGATCATTTGAGGGCGGGTGTTTAAGACCAGCTTGACCAAAATGGAGAAACCCTGTCTCTACTAAAAATACAAAAAAAAAAAATTGGTCGGGCATGGTGGCGCATGCCTGTAATCCTAGCTACTCGGGAGGCTGAGGCAGGAGAATTGCTTGAAACTGGGAGGCGGAGGTTGCGGTGAGCCAAGATTGGGTCATTGCATTCCGGCCTGGGCAACAAAAGTGAAACTCTGTCTAAAAAAAACAAGAAATGGTATCATGATTTAATTTGCATTTCACTGATTACTAGAGAGATTGAAATAACTTCACATTTTTATGTTCATTTGTATTTTCCTCTTTATAGCCTTTTTAAAATTTTTTTCTAGTAATAAAAGCATAGGAGGTCTTTATATATTCTGGATACTAATTCTTTATCAACAACCTATGTTGCAGATATCTCCACAGATAAACAGTGCCATATCTATGATAAACTAAGTTCCCGTGTGTACTTTGTGTCTAGGATTTTCAAAACCATTTCTGGATCCCTTTTCACAGTCCTTGCTCTAGCTTCTCTCTTTCATATTTTACTATAAGCAGCAAGAAGCCAGGTAGCAACTTTGACATTTTGCTTGGAGATCTAACTAGAGTATCTAGCCTTTTAGGTACATTTTTCTGTATTCCACATTACTCTAGGTGATCATATTAAACATTCTGGCACTACATAACAAAAGAACCTCTTACTTCCGGTTTCCAGTAACATTCTCACTTCTGAAGTGGCTACTGCAGGCAGTCTCCTTCAAGACCACTAGACTATTTTTTTCCTAGGATGGTTTGTTTCTCAAGGGACCATCAGATTTCTACTAATAGTCTGTTTAAAACTTTAGGCTCCCACTAACATTCTGCTCAAAATTGTTACAGTTTTCCCCTACTATCAGCTCCAAAACAGTACATTTTTAGGCACGTGTGATGGTAGCTCTCCACTTGTGTTCCCAAATAAATCTGTATTATTGATCTATTTACTGCATACCAAATTACCTCAAAACTTAGTGGCATAAAGCAATAAATATTATTTCAGTTTTTTTTTTTTTTAAGATGGAGTGTCACTCTGTCACCCAGGCTGGAGTACAGTGGTGCGATCTTGGCTCACTGCAACCTCCATCTCCTGGGTTCAAGCAGTTCTGCCTCAGCCTCCCGAGTAGCTGGGATTACAGGCATCTGGCACCACGCCTGGCTAATTTTTGTATTTTTAGTAGAGACAAGGTTTCACCATGTTGGTCAGGCTGGTCTCGAACTGACCTCCAGCGATCCACCCACCTTGGCCTCCCAAAGTGCTGGGATTACAGATGTGAGCCACCATGCCCGGCCTACTTCCACAGTTTCTATGGGTTAGGAATTTTGAGGGGGTAGATTAGCTGGAGCAGGAAGATCTACTTCCACCATGGCTCACTCAGATGACTATTGACAAGAAGCCTCAGTTCCTCTCTGGCTCTTGGTAGAAAGTCTCAGTTCCTCAACAAAGACTTTCTTTTTTTCAATTTTATTTACTCCTTTTTTGGAGACAGGGTCTCACTTTGAAACTCAGGGTGGAGTGCAATGGCATAATCATAGCTCATGGCAGCCTCAAACTCCTGGGCTCAAGTAATCGTCCCACCTCAGCCTCCCAAGTAGCTGGGACTACAGACATGTGCCACCATGCCCAACTAATTTTAATTTTTTTGTAGAAATGGGGTCTCACTGTTGCCCAGACTGGTCTCCAACTGCTGGGCTCAATCAGTCCTCCTGCTTCAGACTCTCCAAGTGCTGAGATTTGTGCCAGCCACAAAGGGACGTTTTCACAGGGCTTCTTAAGTGTCCCCAGGACAGGACAATGGGCTTCCTATAGAGTGAGCAATCCAAGAGAGCAAGGAGGAACCCACAACGTCTTTGTGACCTAGTCTTGGAAGTCAAACACCAGCAATTCTGATTCTATTCATTAGAACTAAGTGACCTCAGGTGATCCACCGGCCAAAGTGCTGGGATGACAGGCATGAACCACCATGCCTGGCAAGAAATTTTAAAATTTCTTTAAGTGTTTGTTATCCTCAAAAACAACTTAAGTGGTTAATTATAAAAGTTGGATTCCTTTGTCCTAAAGTTGGTTAAAACAATTAAAAATGTGTTTATTTTCTATTCGGTTTGTTTGTTTTAAGACAAAGTTTCACTCTTGTCGCCCAGGCTGGAGTGCAGAAGCACGATGGCTCACTGCAACCTCCGCCTCCCAGGTTCAAGCTATTCTCCTGTCTCAGCCTCCAGAGTAGCTGGGATTACAGGCGCCCGCCACTATGCTTGGCAAATATTTGCATTTTTAGTAGAGTCAGGATTTCACCATGTTGGCCAGGCTGGTCTCAAACTTCTGACCTCAGGTGATCCACCCACCTCGGCCTCCCAAAGTTCTGGGATTACAATCATAAGCCAGCACGTCTGGTCCTTTCATTTAGTTTCTAGTATTTATGTACACATGTACCCTTTTTTAGAATTGTTAAAAATGCCCCAGCCTTACTAAGATTTTCCTAAGACAAGTTTGTCTCCCAGACATTGGGAACTCAAAGAAGAGGTGAGGAAACTTAGGTGTGAAGGTGGATTGTGGATTCAGACCACCTGACCTGGAGGCCAGCTCACAGGCGCACCAGCGGAGTGACCTCCGGCACATGGCTTCACCTCGCCGAGCTTGACACCCCTCATCAGTAAAGCCAAGGTTAGGGGAACCTACCTTTTGGCTTATTTTGATAATTAAATGAGATAATGTCCACAAAAAATATTTGGCAGATAAATGTTAACTAAATTTTGAGCTTTTAAAAAATGTTTAACTGGCTGAGCACAGTGGCTCATGCCTGTAATCCCAGCACTTTGGGAGGCTGAGGCGGGTGGATCACCTGAAGTCAGGAGTTCTAGACCAGCCCAGTCAACATGGTGAAACCCTGTCACTACTGAAAATACAAAAATTAGCTGGGCATGGTGGTGGACGCCTATTTCCTAGCTACTCAGGAGGCTGAGGCAGGAGAATCGCTTGAACCCAGGAGGCGGAGGCTGCAGTGAGCCGAGATCGAGCCACTGCACTCCAGCCTGGGCGATAGAGTGAGACTCCCTCTCAAAAATAATTAATAAATAAGTAAGGGCTGGGCGCGGTGGCTCACGCCTGTAATCCCAGCACTTTGGGAGGCCGAGGCAGAAGGATCACGAGGTCGGAGATCGAGACCATCGTGGCCAAGGTGGTGAAACCCTGTCTCTACTAAAAATACAAAAATTAGCTGGGCGTGGTGGCAGGCGCCTGTAATTCCAGCTACTCAGGAGGCTGAGGCAGAAGAATCGCTTGAACCCGGGACGTAGAGGTTGAAGTGAGCCGAGATTGCACCATTGCACTCCAGCCTGGCGACAGAGACTCCGTCTAAAAAAGAAAAAAAAAAAAAAAAAAACCACCAAAAACGTCTAACTGAAAAGAGGTGGGGCTGTTGAACAGAAAAAGCTCTCTTGCCCTTTATAAAAACCAAGTGAACCTCTTAAGAATTTTTAAATGAGCAAATGAAGCGGGGAGGGGGTGGATTAATAGGTCCCTTTCTACACTTTAAGGTTTTTCTAACACCTTTTCGCTACTGAAAATCTGAAAGCCCCTCTCGGCCGCAGCCTACACTCCTTCGGCCCAAGCAGGTGCGCTGGAACCGGGAGTTGGTAAGAAGCTGGCTGTCCGCAGCCCCAGCACTTAGCGGCCCCGCGGTCAGGGACCTCCAGGCCCGACGGAGCGTAGGGGCGGCCGAGTGCAGCGAGGGCTGGAGGTGTCGCCGCTCCGGCTTGCGCGGGCCCGCCTCCGGCGATCGCGGCCCCGCCCCAGCTCCTCCTCCTCCACGGCTTACCCGGGCTCCGACAGTGGCTGCAGCGGTCCGAATTGCGGCCGCAGGAACCCGAGCCATGCGGGCCGCAGACCGGAAGGCGCGCCCGGGGCTTCTGCCTCTGCTGCTGCTGGCCGGGGCCGGGCTGTCCGCCGCCTCTCCCCCAGCAGCGCCGCGCTTCAACGTGAGCCTGGACGCAGCCCCAGAGCTGCGCTGGCTGCCGGTGCTGCGGCACTACGACTTGGATTTGGTGCGCGCCGCGGTGGCGCAAGTCATCGGGTGAGCTGGGCCCCTGGACGGGGTCTGCGGGGACGCAGGCGGCGCGGGTCGGAGTCAGACGCGCGCTGCCCAAAGTGTTTTAAACCCGGACGCTTTACTCCCCGCAACACTGGGAGAACTGGCTTTGGCCGCCGCCCTGAGCAGGGTCGGCGTTGGGGAGAATCCAGTGCGGCAGGTTCAGCTTCCAAGTTCAGTGTCACCCGTGGCACGCCAGTCCTTGAGCCATTCCGGGTCAGGGTGGCGCGCGGGTTGTCGCCCGGGCTGCGTAGCTACCGAGGAGGGACAACTCGCGACTTCCTTGCGGGCCTCGCGGGCCCTCCAAGCGGCCCTGGGACCAGCCTCATTCGCCCTCCCCATCTCCGAGTTTTCTTCCTCGCCCGCCCCCGGGGGGCTGCAGATCGAGTGACGCGGCACCAGAGCGGTCTGCTGTCGGGGGAGCGGTGGCCCTCAGCGCTCACCCCATCAGGATGTAGTCCCTTTCCCAGTACACAGGCAGTCGCACGCCGCCGACCTCTGAGCGGGTCAGACGCCCTCCTGCTTTTCGTTTCCAGGGATAGAGTCCCCAAGTGGGTGCACGTGTTGATGGGAAAGGTGGTCCTAGAGCTGGAGCGCTTCCTGCCCCAGCCCTTCACCGGCGAGATCCGCGGCTTGTGCGACTTCCTGAACCTCAGCCTGGCCGACTGCCTCCTGGTCAACCTGGCCTACGAGTCCTCCGCGTGAGTGCCCCAAGCCGGTGCGGAGTAACGTGGGGCTTGCGGCGGGGGGCCTCCTGACACGGACTAGCAGGAGGAGACATGCTTTCCGTGTGATAAAAACAGGGTGTTGCCTGCTTGCCCAGAAACCTCCAGCGCTTCCTCTGCCTCTCTGGGTAAATCTGAGCTGCAGATCGTAGGCTTCGAGAGGGAAAGCAGCTTCTCTGACTCAACACTGAACTTCTCTCCCGGTAGCCCCGGGTTTTCTCTCCCCCAATCCAGGTAGCATCCTACTTTAAAATTCTGCTCAAAACGAACTTTTCCAGGAAGTTTTTGAAACTAAGCCTCCTCTCATCTGGACCCTTTAGTGAAATCAGTGGCCTTCCAGCTCTATACTGGCAGTGGCTCATCTCTGCCCTTATTTGTCGCCCTGCATGTGTGTCATGGCTGAAGTGTCTGTGTCCACTAGGGATGGGACCACAGGGAAAACTGCTCTAATGGCGTCAGCCAGTGTTTGGACCGGAAAGTGGGCATGACAAAATGTGCACCCAGGCCGGGCGCAGTGGCTCACGCCTGTAATCCCAGCACTTTGGGAGGCCTAGGCTGGGAGAACACCTGAGCTCAGGAGTTCAAGATCAGCCTGGTCAATATGGTGAAAACCCCGTCTCTACTAATAATACAAAAAAATTAGCTGGGTGTGGTGGGGGGAGCGGTGCCTATAATCCCAGCTACTCGGGAGGCTGAGGCAGGAGAATGGCTTGAACCTGGGAGGCAGAGGTTGCAGTGACCCATGATGGCCCTATTGCACTCCAGCCTGGGCATCAAAGGGAGACTCCATGGGCCGGGCGAGGTGGCTCACGCCTGTAATCTCAGCACTTTGGGAGACCATCCTGGCTAACACGGTGAAACCCTGTCTCTGCTAAAAATACGAAAAATTAGCCGGGCATAGTGGCACACGCTTGTAGTCCCAGCTACTCAGGAGGCTGAGGCAGGAGAATTGCTTGAACCTGGGAGGCGGAGGTTGCAGTGAGCTGAGATCGCACCACTGCACTCCAGGCTGGGCGATAAAGCGAGACTCCGTCTCAAAATAAATACATGAATGAATAAATAAATAAATAAAAATGTTGAAGTGCACCCAGAAGTGAAAATAACATGGAGTGTGCGGTTGATCCCAGGCAAAGTGCAGGGGACCACCAGAGGTTTATGGGTTCAGTAACTGGTCTTGGAATAAAGAGGTTTGACTTGGTTTCTTCCTTTAACACTTTACTGTTTTGCCACCAGACTAGCCTCATCTCTTAACTTCTTGTACATACTTAGAGCTTCTTGCTGCCTAAAGATGATGGGGGTAGAAAAGATCTTGGAATAACGAAACTTTACTGGCCCAGGCATCTTCATAGAACACCTAGGCAGAGTAAGTAAAGCAGCACTGTGACTGCCTTCCTCTTCAGGAAATGCTTTCAGGCACAGAAAAGACACAGGTTTGGCAAATAAAGTGCTTTTCAGTTGAATTAAGTTATTATAATTTTACCACCTTCCTCTCCTACCTCCAACTTTTTCCTATTTTTAAGTTACGGCTTTCTCAATGAAACATCACGAATCATTTTTGCCTTCATCTGTTGGAGTTACCGTATTCAAACAGATTAAAGCAAAAGTTCTAGTAAAAACATTCTAACTTTTGGATTTGATTCTAAGGGATATATTGAATTGCCTAATAAAAAGCACCCTTCAATTCACTAGCATTAACAAAGGAAATGCTTTCTTCTCATTTTGGAAGTAAGCCTTCTTGAATTAGAATAATACTAGCTACTCTTTAGTGAGCCTACTGGGTGCCAGGCACTTCACGAACACAACCCCGCGGGGAAGATGGTATCATCTGTTTTGTGATGCGGAAACCAAGCCTCAGAGGGGCCACCTTGCTGGAAGTCAGGTGGCTGGTGAGTGCTGAAAGCACGTGAACCTCCAGTGGCTGCAGTGCCTCTCAGAGCAGAGCCTGTTTCCTCATTTGTCTCCGGCGCTTGTGCACTGCTACGTCACACGACAACATTTGGGCATGATATGAAAGTATTGCTATCTTGCCAATTTTGAAAAATTACCTTTGAGACAGATTCTACAAACTCTGCTTTGGTACTTTCCATGTCTTACCAGTCCCCTCCCTGACCTGAACTCTTTGAAGTTAAGCTCAGAAACTTTGGAGGGAAGCCGGGCACAGTGGTTCATGCCTGTAATCCCAGCACTTTGGGAGGCTGAGGTGGTTGGATCTCTTCAGCCCAGGAGTTCGAGACCAGCCTGGGCAACATGGTAAAACCTTCTCTCTACAAAAAATACCAAAAAAATTAGCCGGACGTGGTGGCTTGCACCTGGGTCCCAGCTACTTGGGAGGCTGAGGTGGGAGGATGGCTTGAGCCTGGGAAGTCAAGGCTGCAGTGAGCCGAGATGGTGCCACTGCACTCCAGCCTGGGTGACAGAGACTCTAAAGAAATAAATAAACAAATAAAAAACAGAAACCTTAGAGGGAATTCCATCTTTAAACAAACAACCAAAAAGTAACACTTTGTTTCCCCTAATTATAAAAGTAACATGTAATCATTGTAGAAAATCAGTAAATGTAGAAAAGTAAAAAGAACAAAGCTAACCACCATTCTGTTATTCAAAAATGACCAGAAAAACCCTTCAGGATATTTTCTGTCAGTTTTGTTCATGTGGATATACATAACTTTTCCCCCCGGTATTGGACATAACTGTATATAAATATTTTTTCACATACCATTAAATATTCTCAGAGAATATGGATATTTAGGTATTTAACAAGCTTCCTCTTCTTTTTCTCAGAATACTTACGTTCATAGAGATTCCCCTTTTTAAATTTTTATTATCTCTGTGCAAGGAGCTGGGAGAGAGACAGAAAAAGTGCCAAGCCCCTAAAGTGCCAGCCATTTTCCCAAGGGGACAAAGTAAAACATTTGTGAAACAATGGTTTGGTGCTGCTCTACTTGCTCTGAGGAATTCATATATGTAGAGGTGAGCTTGAGCTGGCTTTGAATAATGTGTTAAATAGAATGCATACTACCAAGCAGAGGAAAAAGCCGAGTTCAGAGGTATCCTGAGCCCAGGATAGGTTAGTTTCACTTAGGACTCAGACTGAGGATGAAATTCTTAACTTACTATGCTTACAATGCCATCCCTGTGTGCTAAGGGCAAAGATCCTAGAAATACTGAATGAACACAGATGAGTTGTATCCAGTTGTATGTTTCATCTTGAATTGTGAATCTGTATTCTTGTACAAGCATTATAGCACATACGTCAGTTATAAGGAAGAGAAACTGTTTTACTCTGAGGACTTGTTTTGCAAATGAAAAACTTCTTTCCTTTTGTTCTTATTTGTCTTATTCATTTGTGTTGGACTTTTCCCTTTTCTCAGATTCTGCACCAGTATTGTGGCTCAAGACTCCAGAGGCCACATTTACCATGGTCGGAATCTGGATTATCCTTTTGGGAATATCTTACGCAAGTTGACCGTGGATGTGCAATTCTTAAAGAATGGTCAGGTATAGTCCGTACCATGTAAGAAATCAGAAAGATTTGCTAATTCAAGTTAGCCGTCATTTGAATGACCTGCTAACTTAAGTGTGTTGTCAGTGTAAGACACAAAAAAATCACACTCCTGGAAAAACAAAGCCCAGAGAGAGGTTTACATCAATTATGCTTATAGGAAAGACAGTCACTTATTATTATTGAGCACCTACTTAAAGAGGTCACCCACCTTAGGGACATCTCTTTTAGAGAGTGATCAATCATCTGCTTATGCAGAGTCAGCTCTTTCCTCTGCTTTCCCATGCCCAGGCTGCTTTTGGAATAGGGAGAGGCTGGGTAGTGCCATAACTAGGAACACCCAACTTTGGGATCTGACAGTCCCAGGTTTGAATCCTGATTCTATCAATTACTGTACTTCCTTTGTGAACCTGAGAAATTACTCATATAATAATTTGGCAGACTGCAGCTCGTGGAGGCTCATAACTACTTTACTGAGATAGTTACACATGTTAAATGAAGTAGTCTATGTAAAGCCACGTAGCAGGTGCCTGATAAGTTGTAGCCAAATAATAACTGGTCCTTCATTCTGCAAGTATGATTGACCACACCACTCTCTTATGTATGATCTTTAAAAAATTATACTTAGATTTTTTGTTTATAGCATGGTCCCTTTAAAAGCATAATCTAGCATGTGCTGTTGTCACTGTGTAAAATTCTAGAGAGACAGAGTTAATCAATGTTCATTGAGTACACACAGCATGTTTTACTGTAAACCAGAATACAGCATGCAAAAGCTGGATTTTGACTGTAAGAACAAGGACTATGTTCCTTGTGTTCTTTACATTTAAGGGTTGACTCACAAATACTGAAAACTCATTTACTAACTAGTCAGTTAGTCATGTACTTTTACAAACACTCTTTTTCATAAAAAGTTCAAACAGTACAGATATGTTAGTAAAAGTTTCTCCTTTCCAGTCCTGTTTCTTCACTTTGCCACTATTAACAGTTTGATTTCTAGCTGAATTACTTTACAAATGATTTTAAATGGTAATGATAATACAAATGCATAATTAATTCTCAAAGGAAATATGCTAAATATTGTTATTACTGACTGATGGGATAATATTGTTTATTATTTATTCATGTTTTTTCTTCATTGTTCTATAATGAGTTAATACTCTTACAAATAGACAAAGGAATAAATGCAATGAAAATTATTTCAGCTGTTCTAAAACTCACTTTAATAGTTGTTGCTTCATTTGTTTTTGTTTTTCCTGGAGTTTCCATGAAATAATCTATAGAGAAATAATCGACAGGGATAGCTTTACTCTCAGTACTCAGGTTACTGTTACTGAATCTAGACAGTTTACACTGGGTATTGCTTTTCTATGGAGGACTCACGGCCAAGAAATTGTTTTACTAAATTATGAACAGGTTATCCACAAAATAATTCATCTCTCATTCTTGTCTTTTGTATATAATCTTAAAAGTATTTTCATACACAGGACCTCATTTGACCCTCCCAGCAGCCCTGCAAAGCAGGCATAAGTCAGCATTTTTATCTTCACTTTCTAGATGAGGGCGCCTAGCTTCGCAGAGCCTGACCTGCCCCAAATCACAAGGCAGAGAGATGGCAGAGGGAGGACCAGAACCCAGGCGTTGGGCCTACTGGTAGTTTTTGTTTTTAAACTCAGCCCTAATTAGGCTGTAAATTGTCATTAATATTATTGTTGTTTTTATTTTTGAGACAAAGTCTCGCTTTGTCACCCAGGCTGGAGTGCAGTGGTGTAATCTCCGCTCACTGCAACCTCTGCCTTCCAGGTTCAAAGGATTCTCCTGCCTCAGCCTCCTAAGTAGCTGGGACTACAGGAGAGCGCCACCACACCCAGCCAATTTTTGTATTTTTAGTAGACATGGGGTTTCACTATGTTGCCCAAGCTAGTCTTGAACTCCTGAGCTCAGATAATCCACCTGTCTTGGCCTCCCAAAGCGCTGGGATTACAGGTGTGAGACATTGTACCAGGCAATTAGGCTGAAACTTAAAATTCCCTGCTAAGGGTTTGTTCATGTTAACTGACCAGGCAGAAACAATTGGGAAGTACAAACAGAAGTAGAGACAGATTTTCAGAGCTGCAAGATAAAATATCTTATAAATTATATCTCAGAATTACTTATGTATCGTAATTGAAAACTATGATGTGATTTTGATTTCGTAACTTCAATTTTCTCAGCCCTTCAAGAGTGACCCTAACATGAGGGTCACCCTCATGTTACAGTCACTGTGTCATGCAAATGCAGTGGCCATATAATTACTTTTTATTATCCGATAATTACATTTGTAAGGGCTTTAGTCACAAGGTAGACTTATGTCTGGTTTACTGTCATGCGTGGAGATGGGGGCACTCATGGAGGCCCTTAGTAAGTCTGAGGGCTGAGGTCATTTTATAAAACTAAGGCCATGGCATTCTCCCTTGTAATTCAGCCACCTTAAATTATTTCTACAACCAGATAAGGTAAAAATAAATAATTAAGTGAAAAACATTACTGATTTAATTTTTCTAAGGAAAATATCAATCTAGGACTATATATTTCTTAAAACATCACAGTATTAGTTAACTTTTATTGAACAATATGAGTCAGATACTGTTTTAAGTACTTTTTAATGTTTTTCAAGACAGAGTCTTGCTCTGTCACAAGGTGGAGTGCAGTGGTACGATCTCAGCTCACTGTAATCTCTACCTTCTGGGTTCAAAGAATTCTCCTGCCTTAGCCTCCCAAGTAGCTTGGACCACAGGTACACGCCACCACACCTGGCTAAGTTTTGTATTTTTGGTAGAGATGGGGTTTCGCCATGTTGGCCAGGCTGGTCTCAAACTCCTGGCCTCAAGCGATCCTCCCACCTTGGCCTCCCAAAGTGCTGGATTACAGGCATGAGCCACCACACCTGGCCAAAGAACTTATTTGAAAAATAAAATTTTTGCCATGGAACAGCTTACAGAAAAAAATAAATAAATAAAATGAAAAATAAAATTTGCTATCAGAAATAACTGATAAAGGCTGGCTGTGGTGGCTCACACCTGTAATCCCAGCACTTTGAGAAGCCAAGACAGAGGATTGTTTGAGCCCAGGGATTTAGACCAGCCTGGGCCACATAGGCAGACCCTATCTCTAGGAAAACCAAAATAATAATAATAATAATTAGGTTTGGTGGCACGCGCCTGTGGTCCCAGCTGCTTGGGAAACTGAGGTGGGAGGATCACTCAAGCCCAGGAAGGCAAAGCTGCGCTGAGTCATGATTGTACTCCAGCCTCAGCGACGTACAGAGTTTGACTTTTCTCCTGCAGATTACATAGTAGTATCTTGCAATCATTGGAGCTCATGACCTTAATTTAAAGTGGAGGTGATCCCTATAATTCATGGGATAGTTATGAGGATTAAATGAAAGAGCTATGTGAAAGGATTTTTAAATATTTAGAATTTAAATGTGATTATTTTTCAGTCCCACTTGTTTCTCCTAACTTCACAGAGCTTATAAATTATGTGATATTTATCTCTCATCATCAAATCAAAACGCAATAAGACTCCATTTGCCACTTCTAGGATGGTGCCTCTTAATCTGCTTTGTGCACCTCTTTGGTGAATGTTTTATAAATACATAAAATAAAATACGTGGGATAACAAAGGAAATCAGTTGTGTTGAAATCAGCCATTTCAATGTTATACTTTTTCTTAACACATTAAATAGGAAGGTTTAGCAGTGGGTCTAATAACTACTATGTTTTCAAAGTAGTAAATTATGGGCAGTGTTTCAAAACACCTGCAGCCAACATTGTATATGCGAAAATACCTGTGATTTCTACTAGTGACAAAATTATAGGCACCACTATGATTGCGTGATTTGTTGCATGCATTCATTATAGAAGGAATTAAATTTCAGTTAGGGTTAGTGAAAATGCATCTTTATTTCCCCATCCAAAGTCATAAATCCACTAAAATCTATGTATGGACCACACCCCCCACCCCAACTTAAGGTTAAGAACCTCTGTCTTAGAAGGCTATTTCAGAGCTTTATTCTATTATGTTGGAACTTATAAGAAAAAAAATCCAAAAATTGTAGGACAAAACAGGTGATTTCAATGTATTTGACTGGAATGGGGAAATGATCCATGTATCTCTTGATTTCAGATTGCATTCACAGGAACTACTTTTATTGGCTATGTAGGATTATGGACCGGTCAGAGCCCACACAAGTTTACGGTTTCTGGTGATGAACGAGGTAATCAAAACAAGCTCCTGTGTAATTTAAGCTACGTTATCATTCAGTTCTATCCAAGTACTTCCTTCACTCACTCAACATACAGAACACACACTGTGTGGCAGGGACTTCCATCCTAGGGGGAAGAAATGGACAGTATGCACGGAAGCAATGATGATGAGTTCAGGTAGCAATAAGTGCTACAAAGAAAGCAAAATAGGTTAGCCAGGCATTGTGGTGCATGCCTGTAGTCCCAGCTACTCCAGAGGCTGAGGCAGGAGAATCACTTGAACCAGGAGGTGGAGGTTTTGGTGAGCCAAGATTGTGCCATTGCACTTTAGCCTGGGCAATATGAGTGAAAGTCTGAAGAAAGGGGGAGGGGGGGAGGAAGGAAGGAAGGAAGAAAGGAAAAGAAAGAAGAGAGAAGAAAGGAGTGAGGGAAGGAAGGAAGGAGGAAGGGAAAGAAGGAAGGAAGAAGGGAAAGAAGGAAGGAAAGAAGGAAGGAAGGAAGAAAAGAAAGCAAAATAGGAAGCTGTGATAGAGAGTGAAAGAGGAGGTGGAGTGGTTAGTACAGGTCAGAGGGTCAGAGAAGGCCTGACCCATGTGATCCAGGAGCTAGTTCTGCAGAAACCAGGGGAAGACCATTTCTGGTGGACTTACCGCAAGGATGAAGGCCATAGGTAGGAATAATAAGCTTGGTGGATTTCAGAAACAAAAGAAAGTCAGTGTGGTTAGAGCATGGAGTAAGTTGGTAGTGACATTAGAAGTGAAGAAGAGGCTGAGGTCATGGTGCAGGGTCACAATGAACAGTTTGGATTTTAAGCATAATGGAAGCTGTAGGGGGGTTGGAGGCCAGGGAATGAACAGATGTGATTTATACTTTTAGCTATTACTTCTGCTGCTCTGTAGAGACTGGACTGTGTTAGGTTAAGATGGAAGCAGAAGACCATTTGGAAACTACTGTGATAATCTAGGGGATATATGATGCTGTTAATCAAGCAACATTTGTAAAGCACTTTCTGGCTTACCATGCACATCCTCACATGTCTTCTTCTTAGACACTCACAACAGTCCTTTTAGGCAGGACTGTTATTATTAACTCCATTCATTAGGCAGAGAAGGAAATAGGCTGTGAGAGGAAATGACAGCTAGTAATGGGAGAGGAAATTCTCAGAGTGCTCTCCTGGGTCCTGGCCCAATTGCTCTGATCATTGACATCCCCACTGCCATTCCCCAGATCTCAGGGGAACACCATTTAGTTCCACAGTATGTGGGAAACCCAGAGAAAAGCAAGCTCTGTGTGTGTTCTCAGCATGCAGCTGAATCAAGGAAAAGGATACATATAAGGAGTATCTTGAAGTTTAGTGTTGCTCATCTGATGAACCCTGATTGACTTTTTTTGTTTTTTGGGGTTGGTTGGTTTGAGACACAGTCTCGCTCTACTGCCCAGGCTGGAATGCAGTGGCGCAATCCAGGCTCACCGCAACCTCTGCCTCCTGGGCTCAAGCGATTCTCGTGCCTCAGCTTTCTGAGTAGCTGAGATAACAGGCACGCACCACCACACGTGGCTAATTTTTGTGTTTTTGGTAGAGATGGGGATTCACCATGTTGGCCAGGCTGGTCTCGATCTGTCAACTTCAGGTGATCCACCACCTTGGCCTCTCAAAGTTCTGGGGATTACAGGCGTGAGCCAATGTGCCCGGCCAGTGTTGTTGTTTATTCTTACCTTTTTACATAAGGCTTTACTGGGAAGATGGTAGTTGAGTACATATCAGTGTCCACAGTAAACAGTTCTTTAACCTAGTGTATTTCTTCCACATTTTCTCAAATGTCAGCTATGTATAGGATTGGTTCTCAACCAGTGGTACCCAAACCTCAGCATGACAATTACTGAGGTTTTCAATAGAATGCCTATAATCACATGTATATTTATTAAAAATGACTGGCTTTCATTTTGCAACTCAAGTTGTTTGCAAAACTTGATTAGTAGAATCTAAGGTATGAGCAGTTAAAAAATAACCAAGTTAATCTCCCACATATGCATTTAATGAAACACTGCTAAACTGCTTTTAGCCAGGCATGGTGGCATGTGCCTGTAGTCCCAGCTACTTGGGAGGCTGAAGAGGGAGGATGGCTTGGGCCCAGGAGTTCGAGGCTGCGATGAGCTGTGATATTAAGTCTCTGGACATTATGGAGGGTGCCAGCAGTGCCTCAAAGACCCCCAAGGAAAGGATAAGGATATGAGGAGGACTAACAAATGCCACGGGGCATGGGGAGGCTTAACAAAACACCTGGTGGGTAAGATCTCGACTCCAGAGCCAGCCTACCTGGGTTTAAATCTTAGTGCTGTCACTTGGTAGCTGGGTGACCACGATCAAGGAGCTTAACCTGTCTGTGCTTCAGTTTCCTCATCTCAAAAGCAGAGATGATAATGGCTGCTGTGAGGATGAAATGAATTAATGAATACGAAATACAGCAGTCCCTGGCACAGAGCAAAGGCCTTGGATGTGTTTTTGTTATTGTTGCATCTCCGGGCCTGGCCTCTTCTGAGTTCTAGACTGGCACATCCAGCCATCTTCTCAGCATCTCCATTCTGACATCTACTAGGCATCTTACACTTAGCGTGCCTAAGCTGATCTCTTGCGTTTTTCTTTTCCCCATTTTCTACCCAACTCTGCCTCTACCCAAATCTGTCCCTCTCCTTGTTTCCCATGTCTCAGAAAATGGCACCTCTACGCACGCAACTACTACCAGAAATCATCACTGACCCCTCACTCCCTAAGTCTTATCAGCTCTGACACCAGAACTAGACTGTACCTCTCCATTCTCTCTACCTCTACTGCTGAGCTAGCCCCCATCACACCTGTACTACCTGCTCAGCCCACCTGATCTCCTTGCTACTATTTTTACCTTCCTGTAATTCTTTTCCTACCCAGCAACTAGAATGGTCAGGTTATTCCACCTATTGTGACAAATATTGCATGATTTCACTTATGTGTGGAATCTCCAAGTTTGAACTCACAGGCGCAGAGAGTAGCATGGTGGTTGCTAAGGGCTAGGGAAAAGGGGGGATGGTCAAAGGGTACAAAGTTTGAATTCGACAGGAGGAATACGTTCTGGTGATCCACACAGCAAGGTGACTACCGTTAACAACCATGTATTATCTATTTCAAAATTGCTAGAGTGGATTTTTAAAAATGAATTTTGTTATTGAGACACATTACTTGTGCATATTTTGGGAGCACATATGATAATGTGTTACATTCATATAATCACATCAGGGTAATCGTGATAAGTGTCACCTTAAACATTTGTCTTTTATTTACACTAGAAACTTTCAAATTCTAGCTATTTGGGGGGGGGTGGTTTTAAAATTAGAAAATTTTTTTTGTGTGTTTTTGTTTTTGAGACAGAGTCTTGTTCTTGTCACGCAGGCTGGAGTCCACTGGCGTGATCTCAGCTCACTGTAGCCTCCGCCTCCCGGGTTCAAGCAATTCTCCTGTCTCAGCCTTCTGAGTAGCTGGGACTACAGGCGCCCATCACCGTGCCTGGCTAATTTTTGCATTTTTAGTAGAGATGGGGTTTCACCATATTGGTCAGGCTGGTCTTGAACTTCTGACCTCAGGTGATCTGCCCATCTCAGTCTTCCAAAGTGCTGGGATTACAGATGTAAGCCACCGTGCCCTGCATTTTAAAATATTTTTTTTACTAGAAACAAGGCCTCACTATGTTACCCAGGCTGGTCTCAAACACCTGAGCTCATGCAACCCTCCTGCCTCGGCTTCCCAAAGTTCTGGGATTACAGGAGTGAGCCATGTGCATGGCCTGGTTTTTTCTTTTCTTTGTTCTTAAGACAGAGTCTCACTCTGCTGCCCAGGTTAGAGTACAGTGGTGGGATCTTGGCTCACTGTAGCATCAATCTCCTAGGCTCAAGTGATCCTCCAACCTCAGCCTTCCAAGTAGCTGGGACCACAGGCATGTATCATCATGCCTGGCTAATTTTTGTAATTTTTGTAGAGGTAGGGTTTTGCCATGTTGCCCAGGCTGGTCTAGAACTCTGGGCACAAGTGATCCACCTGCCTTGGTCTCCCAAAGTGCTGGAATTACAGGCATAAGCTACTATACCTGGCCGATAGTAGCCATCTTAATGGGTGTGAGGTGGCATCTCATTGTGGTTTTGATGTGCATTTCTCTAATGATTAATGATATGGAGTATCTTTTCATGTGCTTACTGGGCATTTATATATCTTCTTTGGAGAAATGTCTATTCAAGTCCTTTGCCTCTTTTTTTTGTTTGTTTGTTTTGAGACAGAGTCTCACTCTATCACTCAGGCTGGAGTGCAGTGACTTAATCAGAACTCACTGCAGTCTTGACCTCTAGCGCTCAAGCAATCCTCCTGCCTCAGCCTCCCCAGAATCTGGGACTACAGGCATGTGCCACCATACCTGATAATTTTAAAATTTTTTGTAGAGATGGAGCGTCACTATTTTCCTCAGGCTAATCTAAAACTCCTGGGCTCAACCAGTCCTCCCACCTGTGCCTCCCAAAGTGTTGGGATTACAGGTGTGAGCCAACACATCTGGCCCTTTGCCCATTTTTAAATTGGGCTGTTTGTTTTGTTGTTGAGTTTTAGGAGTTCTCTAAATACTTGTATATTAATTTATTATTGCAAATATTTTCTCCCAATCTGTGAATTGCCTTTTACTCTGTTGATAACTGTCTCTTTTTTTTTTTTTCTGAGATGGAGTCTCACTCTGTCACCCAGGCTGGAGTGCAGTGGCACGATCTCAGCTCACTGCAACCTCCACCTCCCAGGTTCAAGTAATTCTCCTGCCTTAGCCTCCAGAGTAGCTGGGATTACAGGCATGCACCAACATACCTGGCTAATTTTTGTGTTTTTAGTAGAGACAGGGTTTCACCATGTTGGCCAGGCTGGTCTCAAACTCCTGCCCTGAGGTGATCTGCCCCCCTCAGCCTCTCAAAGTGCTGGGATTACAGGCGTGAGTCACTGTGCCAGGCCGATACTGTCTTTTAATGCACAGAATTTAAAAAATTTTTGTGAAATTATATTTGTCCATTTTTTTCTCGTATTGCCGTTACTTATCCTTGAATGAAAACTCTTGTTTGGCAATGAATCCCCTACAGAGACTTTTAAAAGTTGTCCAAAAGTAATTTTGGGAAATGACTGTAAATTTGTATTTTTTTTTAATCTGAGCACAAATCACAGGTGTGGAAGATTCAGGTTCTCTATGTTCTTCCTAGTATTTATTAAGACACTTCCCTTGACAGCTACATAATTATATTTTGCCTCATATAATTAATAGAATTATTTCCTTTAACATGATTATCATTGTGTCCTGGTACAAAAGATGCTGCTTTCAAAACTTGAGTGAATATCTATCTATCTATCTATATTTCCTTGCTAAAATAACATATCTGTTGAATGTATGTATATACACATATGTAACATGTATACTCAACTTGGCAGATAAAGGCTGGTGGTGGGAGAATGCTATCGCCGCCCTTTTCCGGAGACACATCCCGGTCAGCTGGCTGATCCGCGCTGTGAGTATCTTTAATGTGGAGCCCTCCTTAACTCCACCTTCACCTTCTAAACCACCTTCTAAACTGTTCTGTGTCATTTAACAATGTTGCTTTTAATGTAAGGAGCTCCTTGAAAGAATAAGCATCTAAATGTTTGCAAAGTGCATATAAACCTTTCTGATAAATGTCAAAGATAAAGGCAGACACTAGTTAAAGTGGTATGGACAGATTTTAATCAGTATGTGCTATTGCAATAAGGAAGAGTCCAGTGTGAACTGAGCTCAACTTCGGTTTGTGCAGAGGTGATGGATGTTTCAAAAGAAGGGGAGGGAACAGGAGCTTAGCAGAATCAGGGAAGTGAAAAATGGAGAGGGGGGTTGGTCCATGTGAAACCAATTTGAATTTGCGAACCGGAGCTTAGAGGTTATGCTCCTACCTTCCCACAGAGACTAGGAGACAGGGGCCCTACCTTCACTTTAAGGAGGACTAGTTATCTGAGAGATGTGGCCTTGAGCTGTTAGAAACTGTGTTAGTATTTGTTTGAGTCTTTATAAGCCAAGGTCAAGGTCTAATAGAGAACAGGACTCAGAGGAGCCTGGCTAGAGTTTGGTCAAAGAGAGAATCTTTGTCATAGGCTAGCGTTTTCCGCAATAGCTGACAGAGGTAGGAGATAATATTATGCTCTTCTACGGATACAGATGTACCCTCCTTTTAAAACCTCCATTTGCAAATATCCAAACTAGCAAAGCAAATGCATTAGAAGGCAGCTCTGCACATAACAAAAGGAACATCTACTCTACAAAAACCTATTAAAACGTGCTGGGTTCCAGGCCACAGCTACAGTAGCGAGATCGCGCCACTGCACTCCAGCCTGGGCAACACAGTGAGACTCTGTCTCAAAAAAAAAAAAGAAAAGCCGGGCGTGGTGGCTCATGCCTGTAATCCCAGCACTTTGGGAGACTGAGGCAGGCAGATCACGAGGTCAGGAGTTCGAGACCAGCCTTACCAACGTGGTGAAATCCTGTCTCTACTAAAAATACAAAAATTAGCTGGGTGTGGTGGTGGCGCACCTGTAATCCTAGCTACTCGGAGGCTGAGTTGGGAGAATCCGGGAGGCGGAGGTTGCAGTGAGCTGAGCTCATGCCACTGCACTCCAGCCTGAGCAACAGAGTGAGACTCCATCTCAAAAAAAACAAAAAACAACAAAAAAAAAAAAGAAAGAAAAAAGAAAAGGGAAGGTGGAGCCTCCATGTTGAACATACCTGGCTCCAGGTAGCCCTTTTCTGCTGGCATTCGCCTGTGCAAGCTTCTAGCTGGCTTCTCTATGTTTGCAGCTCAGTTTTTCAGGCTGCTCTTTGTTAGAAAAGAATAATTTCTTGGGCTGCTTTTTGTTAGAAAGGAAGCCTTGCCAAGGACTCTTTTACCCCCACTATCTGCCTAAATAATTTCTTTCTATCTCCTGTATCAAAAAGGTGAAAGTTCTTGACTTGATAAGGAAAGAAAAAAGTCCATATGCTGAGGTTGTTACGATCTCTGGAAGGATGAATCTGCTGGGTGCGATGGTGCCTACAGTCGCAGACACTCAGGAGGCAGAAGCGAGGGGATCCCTCCAGCCCAGGAGTTCAGGTCCAGCAGACAACATAGTGGGAACCCATGAAAAAAAAGTAAATACATTTAAAAAGAAAAAAAAAAAAGAAGAAAGAAATCCCATGTCCATTAGCAGTCACTGCCCATTTCTTCCATTTCCTGAAACAGATGAGGCATTTGCACTCCGTGACTTTGTCACCTGGGTAAAATAAGTCACCACGGTCTTCAGTATTTTTTATTGATGTCCTTTTACTTTGTTGTCACAGGTTAGAGGCAATGAATTTGAGAGTTGTTGGGGGATGGTATAGGCAAGATAAGCAAACAAAATATTCCTTCCCTCCTATTACCTCTGCAAAGGCCAAGGGAAAATTTCCTCTTTGCCCTCTGAAGTTTCACTGAAAAGTCAACTCACAAAAGGCAGATTAATTGGAGAAGAGGCATACAAGTTTATTTAACATGTACATGACATAGGAGCCTTTGGAATGAAGACCCAAAGATACAGGCAACATTGTCCATTTTTACGCTTAGGTTTAACAAAGTATGCAATGCCATGTAGAAATATGATGGGACAAAAAGGTAGACGCAGTGCTAATAGAAGGAGGGGGAAAACCCAGCTAGGCCTGTGTGTCTAGATTCTTCTTGGCCTCTCTGAGCACACATTCCCTTCTTCTGGGTACAGGGCAGGATCCTCTCTGGAAAGGGGATCGTATGACCTACAGTCAAACAAGTTAGGACAGATCGTTCCTTTTTTTTTTTTTAAGACAGGGTTTCACTTTGTCCCCAGGCTGGAGTGCAGTGGCACAATCTCAGCTCACTGCAACCTTCACCTCCTGGGTTCAAGCGGTTCTCCCACCTCAGCCTCCCTGAGTAGCTGGAACTACAGGCACATGCCACCACACCTGGCTAACTTTGTATTTTTAGTGAGACAAGGTTTCACCACGTTGCTAAAGCTGGTCTCGAACTCCTGACCTCAAGTGATCTGCCTGCGTCAGCCTCCTAAAGTACTGGCATCACAAGCATGAGCCACCATGCCTGGCCAGGACAGATCATTTTTTTATGGCCAGTTTTTACACAGAAAGATGAAGGGAACGTTAGAGTAATAATTTTCGGTTTTATGGCTGGAATACCTCACCCCTAACAGCAGTAAGTATAAGGCAGGAAAACTCTACAAAGCCCTGCCATGGGTTTTGTAGAGGTTTCCTGCCTTATACTTATTGCTGTTAGGGTTTATGATGCTGAATAATGGAGCCTTTGCAGACACAGATATCTCGAATTACTGTTTTGTTTCACCCTGTTACCACCTCCACCCTTCACAGTGTGCCTTGGCAATATCCAGGGTGGGTGAGCATACAATGTACTTCCTTTAGAACATGGCAGCAGAGTGGCTGTGAAGGTGGAGACAGGAAGAGCAGTCCCTTCACTGAAGGATATTCTTGAGCAGATCAGCTCTGGGAAGGTGCCCAGATGGAAGCTGAAGATTTGGGGAGTGATCCCCTTAAGTATCCTTGCCACAGGCCTTTGGAAGTCTTCACGGTCCCTCGGGGTATCTGAGCACCAATTAAGCTCAGGGCCCTAATGTAGCACACACTCTTTCATCGCCAAGCCTTTGCTAATCTAGTTCATAGGACAAAACACTTCCTTCCACTCCTCACCCTGCAACCACCACTTTCACCACTCATTTCTGTTTGTCTCTTTGGCTTCAATTCATGTGATGCTTCCCTGCAGTACCTCCTCCACTGCCCTTAGTGAGGATGGGCCCCCTGCTGGGACATTCTTAGCATCCTCTTCTCCTATGTGAACATTCATTACATTGTGTCACTATTGCCCGTTGACTTTTCTGTCTTCCTCAGAGGTTTGGGGAGAACAAGACCAGGCGACTCATTCACTGCTTTATCCCCATACCAGCACAGTGCCTGGCACACAGTAGGTATTCAAGAAAAACCTGTTAAAATAATAAATCAATGAAGAAGCACGAGGAGTCCTTTGTGAGGGCGATCTACCTGAAGAGCACACAGCCCGTGTGTGCTGAGCCAGGCCTAGGGCTTGTCAGCAGCTCTCTCCTCCTGTCAGAAATTCCTGCTACTACAGGCTCCCCTTTGAAGCTGAGATTTCTTCCATCTTAGGAGCCCTGATGACAAGAGGATAAGGTCAGAGCAGTTCAAGGTAATAGTCATGGTGTGACATATCAGGAGAATGTGCTTTGGATCCTTTTTGCGTCATCTGGTGTGGACCCAACTGCTGGTGAGGTTGCTCATGCAAGTTCGTCTTTTTGTTCAGACCCTGAATGAGTCAGAAAACTTCGAAGCAGCTGTTGCCAGGTTGGCCAAGACTCCCCTTATTGCTGATGTTTATTATATTGTCGGTGGCACGTCCCCCCAGGAGGGAGTGGTCATCACAAGAAACAGAGATGGCCCAGCAGACATTTGGCCTCTAGATCCTTTGAATGGAGGGTAAGTAGAATCGAAAGCTCTGGTCATTTTGTATCAAATTATTTTTTTAAATTGGTGAAATGAGGGGTATTTGAAATTTGTTAATATATCTCCTTTGCTATGTCGTAAATTGCCTTGGATAAGACAAAATGATGCGCTCGGTTTTAGGTGGTTCCGAGTTGAGACAAATTACGACCACTGGAAGCCAGCACCCAAACAAGATGACCGGAGGTAGGCTGCTATGTGCTTTCTGGTTGGCAGTGTTTTCTTGTGGTCAGGAAAATGCGCCCATTCTGCCCCAGGAACTCCAAGAGCTACAGGTGCTATCCTCTCCCAGAAGACGTACCTGGGCCCCTTCGCCAGTGCCTTGGCCAGGAAGGGAGTGTTGTGTGGAGGAGAGCAGTGGGCAGAGCCTCTCAGCAGCTGGGCGGGTGTTGGGAGGGTCTCAGGGTCAAGAGCCTTACAGCCCACCACCAGCTCTGCTCATGACTCACTGGGTGGCTCTCAGGCCTCTGCTAACCAATCTGTAAAATGAAAGCAAAGGGCCAGGTTCATGGTGTTCTAGGCAAGATATTTTTTAGAAGGAAATTCTTTCTCTTATTTAAATAATAAATAAACCAGTCGGCCAGGTGTGGTGGCTCATGCCTCTAATCCCAGCACTTTGGGAGGCCAAGGCGGGCGGATCACGAGGTCAGGAGTTTGAGACCAGCCTGGCCAACATGGTGAAACCCCATCTCTACTAAAAATACAAAAATTAGCAGGGAGTGGTGGCACCTGCCTGTAATCCCAGCTACTTGGGAGGCTGAGGCAGGAGAATCACTTGAACCCAGGAGGCAGAGGTTGCAGTGAGCTGAGATCGCGCCGCTGCACTTCAGCCTGGTGATAGAGCGAGACTCCGCCCTCTAAATAAATAAATAAATAAACCATCACAGCACTTTTATTGTCTCTTCAAGTTGTAAACATTCTATAATTATAAGTCAGCACAGTTCCAAAATGCAGGTAGCTATACACGTTGCCTTGGCTTTATGCCCCACAGGTTTGGGCACTGCTCAGTTCTGCATCCACACATTTTCATCATCCCAGCTTTCTTGAGCAGATGGGGCCAACTGGCCCAGCTGCTGGATGAATTCCCTCTTGGTGGGCTGGGCCTTAGCGGAAACAGGCTTGGGGCCGGAATCTGTTTTGGAGAAAGGGAGATAATGAAACTGGAGCTTGCATTGTGCCTCCCAAAAATGACAGCTGATGGGCTTCAGGGCTTGCTGAAGTGCCAAGTGACCTTCGACCATTGTTCTTACAGAACACCTGCCATCAAGGCCCTTAATGCCACGGGACAAGCAAACCTCAGCCTGGAGGCACTTTTCCAGGTAACTTGTGTATGTCAGGCTTACCCAGGATGTTTGCTGTTTTCTTAATGGAGAATATGAAAAACTCCTCTGAAATCAAACAAATCTGTTAGATGAAAATGTTTTTTTTTCGTAAAAGTTTTATTTGGTTTAAGTCATTTATGAAAAGTCATACAACAGTTTCTGAACTTGGTTCTATATGAGTTAAAATGTCCACTTCACCCAAGTTTTTCTTTATATTAAAAAGAAAAAGGCATGGTTGTAATACGTGTTCATTGTTTAAAGAAAAAAAAGAGAAAGAATTAAAAAGTCAGGCTGAGTGTGGTGGCTCATGCGTATAATCCCAGCATTTTGGGAGGCCGAGGTGGGAGGATCACTTGAGGTCAGGAGTTCAAGACCAGCCTGGCCAATGTGGTAAAACCCCATCTCTACTAAAAATATAAAAATTAGCCAGCATGGTGGTGTGTGCCTGTAATCCCAGCTACTTGGGAGGCTGGGGCAGGAGAATCACTTGAACCTGGGAGGCAGAGGTTGCAATGAGCCAAGATCACACCACTGCCCTCCAGCCTGGGTGACAGAGCAAGACTCTGTCTCAAAAAAGAAAGTCTGTAATTATCACCTCAAGATACACTAAAGAGTGGTTATGTTCTTTCTATAGACTTTCTCTTTTTTCTTTTTTAGTAGAGACAGGGTCTCTCTATATTGTCCAGGCTGGTCTTGAACTCCTGGGCTTGAGCAGTCCTCCCACCTCTGCTTTCCAAAGGGCTGGGATTACAGGCCTGAGCCACTGCACCCGGCCCCCCCATAGATATTCTATGTCTATTTCTTCTACCATTTAATCTTCTCTATAATATGACTTTTTCCTATGCAGGTTTTGTCAGTGGTTCCAGTTTATAACAAGTAAGTGACTTGTTAAACATGTCTGTTCACACAGCACCCTAGAACAGTGAACTCACTCACACACTCTTGGGCTCAGCAAGGATGTGAGGCCTCCTGTATCCAGACTGTGGGGCACTCCTGTGGGTACAGCAGGGAGCAAAACAAAGTCTCTGCTCTCATGGGACTAATATGGGGTGAGGTGGGGACACGGTGATAAACAACTATAAATCAGGTGAGAAGTCCCTCCCCTCCCCTCCTCTCCCCTCCCTTCCCTCCTTTCCCTTCCCTTTTTTCTTTTCTTTTGTGAAAGCAGGATGGGCTTGGTGGCTCATACCTGTAATCCCAGCACTTTGGGATGCTGAGGCGGGCAGATCACTTGCGGTCAGGAGTTCAAGACCAGCCTGGCCAACATGGTGAAACCCCATCTCTACTAAAAATACAAAAATTAGCCAGGCGTGACAGTGCATGCCTGTAATCTCAGCTACTTGGGAGCAGCAGCCAGAGAATCGCTTGAATTTGGGAGGTCGAAAGCCGAGATCTTGCCACAGTCTGGGTAGCAGAGTGAGACTCTGTCTCAAAAAAAAAAAAAAAAAAAGGAAAAACTAATTAGTCAATATTCTACTACTCAAACAAATGAGCTATTTGGGTAACAAAGCATACCCAGTGGTCTGCTAGTAAACCAGCTCTTTGTGTGGGAATGTACAAACAAAAAAATTCCTAGATTTGTAGCATTTGTTGACTTCCACGGTGTGACTGTTCCCACCAAGGCTGATTTGAGGCTTATAGTTGGCTCATACACTTCCTGCATATTTAATAATTGGCCGTCACCAGCCTGCAAGAAATAGCTCCAATGCACCATTGACTGTACCCTTCATAGCAGGGCACAATTTTGCCCTTTTAATAGTCATTTATTAAATGAGGGTTAAAAAACTAAGTGTTCTTACAGTTTTTTTAGGCAATTATAGAAGTGATAAATATATCTTTTAAAAACTAGTATTATAATAAAATAGTTATTCTATTTATTTAAATAAAACGGAGCATTTTCTATGCTTTGAACAGCCCTTATAATTTCAAATGGTGGCATAGTGGCCAATTGGCTGCGTTATAATTGAGTTAAGCATTCTCCGGTTGTTAGATTTTCCTCTATTGAAACTCTGAAATAAACATATTCGTTCGCCTCTCCCCTGCTTACTTACTTTCAGATCGTTTCCCTTGGCTGAATTCCCAGAAGTAGAATTACTGAGTTAACGGCTATGAATGTTTAAATGATTTCTGAAATGGTTTTGTCAAAATAAAATGGTTAGAAATTATAAACAGTTTGTCAAGTAGTATTTTTCTCTGTTGTACACTTGAAAACTCAAGAGAAACTGCATTTAAATAACAATCACCTTGGAGCCAGAATTAACACAGACTTCTGACTCTCAGGCCCTTTACATTGGTTAATCATTACAATGATTAACCTCAACTGAAGCTGTTCAATTTGTGTGAGGTTAATAGAAATAAGTGTAAGCTGTATCTGAAAATTAAAAAAAAGAAAAACAAAAAGTCTGTGCAAAGGCAGTTAGCTCTATGCTGCCCCCTTGTGTTGTGCTGCAAAATAACACCCACCTGCAATACCACTGCATCCTCTGCTGTGGCTGTCAGCAGAGAAAATATTAAAACAGTGATGGAAAATAGAACTGTGACTAAAGTAAACAAGCAACTAAGGTCAAGTTCAGGGAACCTCCATTACCCCTGGATGAGCTCTGCACTTGCTCATAGTGCCATCTTTAATTGGGTATATGATTTAGCTGTGGGCCCAGTGCTACTAATTCTGCCTGTTTCTGAACAACCCAGCTCTGATATTTTGTACATGCACCTCAGCTGGATTCCAAGACAAGTGTGTGTGCATGTGGGCACATGTGCTCAAGTTGTTTAGGTGTTTAGGCACATGTGCTCGGCTCACTTGCAGCCTCAGCCTCCCAAGTTCAAGCGATTCTTGCTATATGGGATGTGGAATCAATGACACTATAGTTCTCATCCTCAGATCTGGGCAAGGTGGAGGGGTGGGGTGGGTGTCTTGATCCTGGGGCTTTAGAGGCCCCACTCTGGAATTCCTCTAGTTGTGATACTGCCCCCTCAAACCATGGTATAAGGAATCTGCTAGGCCAAGGGTATTTGCCCACCTGGAGTCTTCCCAAGTACCCAGGACCCTGTAGTTCTCAGCCTGAACAGCCCCACCTCCACTTCCAGGGTTTCCATGGTCCTCTTCCCTGGGTAGTATTCTCCTGATGGTGGTGCACAGCCACTGAAGGAGAGCCCAGGGGTAGCTTCTTGGTGGGGAATGCAAAGGCAGTGATGTCACATGAATGCAAATAAGGCCCTTGGGGGTAGGACAGAGCCAGGGCGAGGGCCAAGGCTGTGTCTCCTCCACTGCCTTGGGGTAGAGCTCTGAGGAGTCTGAGGTTCTGGTTTTTTTTTTTTTTTTTTTTTTTTTGAGACAGAGTCTCACTCTGTTGCCCAGGCTGGAGCGCAGTGGTGCAATCACAGCTCACTGCAACCTCTGCTTCCCAGGTTCAAGCAATTCTCCTGCCTCAGCCTCCCTAGTGGCTGGGTTGCAGGCACATCACCACGCTGACAGGAGAATCGCTTGAACCCAGGAGGCGGAGGTTGCAGTGAGCCAAGATTGTGCCATTGCACTCCAGCCTGGCATATTAGAGAAAATGATGTGTACATAAAATTTTCTCTCGTTATTTTCAGCCTCACAGTTTATACGACGGTAATGAGCGCTGCTAGCCCAGACAAGTACACAACAAGGATCAGAAACCCGAGTTGAAAGTAAGTCAGCAGAAAAGCAAGTTCACCCATGCTGTGAAAGGTTTGTTATTACTGCTGTTTTGGGGAGAGGGGGTGAGGTGGGTGTGCACTGGTATTTCTCACAGAGGATGGTAACATCCCTAAAATTACATATTTTCTGACAAGCATCTGACATATGATTGTCATTTGCGTCAGATTGTCATCATTAGATATTTTATTTGGAATTGTTTATATGAAAACCAATCTTCAGCTGGGTGCTGTAATCCCAGCACTTTGGTGACTCATGCCTGTAATCCCAGCATTTTGGGAGGCCAAGGTGGGTGGATCACTTGAGGTCAGGAGTTTGAGACCAGCCTGGCCAACATGGTGAAACCCTGTCTCTACTAAAAATACAAAAAACTAGCTAGGTGTGGTGGCGGGCACCCATAATCCCAGCTACTTAGGAGCTGAGGCAGGAGAATCTCTTGAACCCGGGAGGTAGAGGTTGCAGTGAGCTGAAATTCACTGCACTCCAGCTTGGGTAACAGAATGAGACTCCATCTCAAAAAACAAAATCAGTGTTTGAATTAAGTGCATTTTTTTCTTCCCTTACAGATTACTTTTTAAAATGAAATTCTTGAGGAGCTGCATCTTAAAAAATACAACAAAGCATTGTATTATGTTAAAAACAATGCAGGCTCCTTCCTCATTTAACTTTACCTTGCAAAGTGGGGCTGGAAGATCACTTTGGAGCTTGTGATGAAGCCAGTAATGGGGATTGTCCTGCGTTCCCTTTCCCTCATGGTTTGCTTCGATCCTCTCTAAGCTTCTATCCTGGCTTGAATAACTCAAAGATAATTGGTCTCAGAGATCAAGCCATATCCTCAGGCTTTATTTCCATCTTCTCATGATTCCGTCATCATACCTTTGCTTCTCCACTAATGAAATGAGCTGGCAAGACTTCTATTCATTGTGAATTGCTTCTGAAAGAGCCTAAGACAAAAGGCTCATCGGAAAGAAATGGAGAACTCTATTTCGAACAGAGCCTGTGTGAATGTGTGTTAGTCCGATCTTCGATCATGTGTTTCCATGTAATGGGAGTCTCATTTTTTATAACGTTTCTAATGTTTTATTAAAAAAACAACTAATAGACCTTTCTCAATAGCTACTTTCTTACTGCCTTTTAAAAGTAATATGAAGCCAAATTATTTCTTATTGTCACAAAATTAAGTAATAAAATGGCAAAAGAAATGTTGGCAAGGAGAATAAAAAAATTTTCCAAGAAATTTAGTGTGTGTTCTCCCTGCTTTTTACCTCTGAAATCTTGTGGTTCTGAACGGCTGTGCGGAGAAAGCAGCTCTCTTAGTTATGATGTTATTTAAGTGTCAGGATTCAAAGGAATGAAGAGCTGCTTTGTAGAGTTTGATTTTTCACATGTGCGTGAAAGAAATGTCCTTGAGGATGACATCAGAAAAGGTTAAAAGTGTAAATGAAAAGGTGACTGAAGCAGCACTCAATCCATGAGAGGTTTATTTTGCCAAGGCTGAGGACGTGCCCGGGGAAAAAGAAATACCAGGCACGGGAGGACCTGTCCTGTGCTTTTCCCAAAGATGGTTTGGGGAACTTCAGTGTTTAAAGGGGAAAGAGCAAGCAGGAGGGGGCTGATAAAAGGAGGGTAGACAGTGAGGCAAGTGGTTACATTCTTGTGAGCTCTCATTATTGGTACTCAGTGAATCTACATTTAGCACATGAAAAGAAGGGAAGTCTCATGTTCAGTAAATCTACATTTTACAGAAGATGAAGCAACCACTTGAAATTACAGCTGTGTTTGGGAACAAAAGGAAGACAGTTTTTAAGTGTCTCGATTCTCAAGTTTAACTTTCCCTTTGGCAAAGTGAGTAAAATGTCTAGAAAGAAGTGTTACCAGGTACAGAATATCCCTTCCCTGCCATACTGCAAACCTCTCCAGTGGTCCAGAATATTCATGTTTCTTCTTGGATGGTGTCGGGTAAGTACTGTTTAATTTTCATCATCCAGTGCCCTTTTAAAAATCAAACTTAAGAAGTAGTTTACTCATACCAGCTGTATCACACCTTACACAGCCATTGAAACTAGAAATTTCTACTCATTAGTCTTTTTTTTTTTTTTTTTTTGAGACAGGATCTCACTCCATCACCCAAGCTGAAGTGCAGTGGTGCAATCTCAGCTCACTGCAACCTCTGCCTCTTGGGTTCAAGAGATTCTTGTGCCTCAGCCTCCTGAGCTGGGACTATAGGCGTGCACCATCATGCCTGGATAATTTTTGTATTTTTAGTAGAGATGGGGTTTCGCCATGTTGGCCAGGCTAAATTTCTACTTATTAGTCTTATTTCATTCTTGTTTTCTTGAAAATATGCCATGATCTCTGAATGGAAATTTGGAGAATACCCTAATTTTAACCAGGCAAAGCCAAGGCATTGAGGACTGTTCATCAGGAAAATGATTGAGGTAATCCAACACTCTGGTTGCTTTTCAGATATGTGTCCCTTTTGTTGAAACCACCTTTGCAAAGATGGTGACAGTGAGAGACATCTAGCATGGCTGACTCCATCTTGCTTCAAGCATCACCGGCTAGCTGTCCTTGCTCATTCCTGGGCACAGACTAAGCTAATTGTGGGAGGAATTTAGTTTATAGTTTAAAACAAGGATGATAATAACCCCTCCCTAAGATTAACTGGCCTGCTAGGGAGCAAAGCCACCTTTGTAAAACTAATGGAAGTCTATGAGATTAGGATTATAGGAGGAACCTGAATTCTGCTAAAGGTGGGCATAGTTTCTATAATCCCTTACTGCTCAGGAGTCATGTGGCTAGAGGTTGTAGATTTGTGACTTCCCCAATTGTTCCTATACAGAACATCACTACTGTGGAACCTCAGATTGGTCTAGTGAGATGTTCTTCCAGACTTTTGCATTCTGGCAACCAGTTGACCCCACCAGGACCTGTGACTCATGAGTCAACTAGTCCTGTGGCCCTCACCCAAAGGCCATACTCAGTGCATAAAGACCGTTTTCCATAACCCTATAATTTCATCCCCAATCAGCAACCCCCTTCCTTAGCCCCCAACTCACCAAATCATCCATTAAAACCCTAGCCTCTGAGTTCTTGGAGAGACTGATCTGAGTAATAACACCAATGCTCCTGCTAGGACTATTAATTGAACTCTTTCTCTACTGCAATACTGTGATCTCAGTGAATTGGTTTTGTCTGTGCAGTGGGCCAAGAAGAACCCATTGGGTGATAACAGTGTCATGTGGTTTGACTACAATGTGTCCGGATATTGAATTTTGTTTAAGCCTGCTTGAGATTTGTTGTGCTCCCCAAATTTCAAATTTGTGTCATTTATTCAATTTTAGAAAATGTTCGGCTATCTCAGAATTGCTCTCCTACATTCTCGTGTCTTTTCTCCTGAACTTCAAGTATGCTGGAGGAGCTCAGAACACACCACCCCAAATATGCCGCTTTGGGATGAGGACTACTTTAAGCTAAAGGCACTTTAAAAAACCAGCAGGGACAAGAAAGTCACTCTGACCCTCCCCATTTTCTTCCTGAAAACAAGAGATAAAATCTCCATTTGGAAGATGTCCTTCCAATACCAGGAGGAAAGTAACATTCTTATCAACAAGCTAAATGTCCATCTAGGCATGAATGGATAAAGAAAATGTGGTATGTACACACAGTGGAATATTATTCCTCCTTTAAAAAGAAGGCAGACAGGCACAGTTGCTCACATCTGTAATCCCAATTACTCGGGAGGCTGAGGAGTGCTTAAGCCCAGGAGTTTGAGACTGGCCTGGCCAATATAGCAAGACCTTGTCTCTCAAAAAATATTTAAACTTCACTGGGCATGGTGGTGTGCACCTGTAGTCCCAGCCTTGGGAGGCTGAGTGGGAGGATGACTTGAGCCCGGGAGTTTGAGGCTGCAGTGAGCTATGATTATGCCCCAGCACTCCAGCCTGAATAACAGAGTGAGAACTTGCTGTAGGGGAGGAATAATCAATTCCTCTACCCATCTTATGTTCTCCGCTGGGGCCTTGTAAATTAGAGTGACAAAAGACAGATTAACAGAACAACAACAAAAAAGACAGATTAACAACAACAACAACAAAAATGGAAGTTCATTAACATGTGTACTGAATATGCAATATGGAGTGCCCAGAAATGAGTAACTCAAAGGTTTGTTTTGAACTTGTTTTATTTAGCATCTTAGCAAAGGAACTATAAATTTTTAGAGAAGTGACAAGACAAAGGAAAAGGGCCTTGAGTCTCTAGAGGCAGCAAATTGTGGGAAGGCAAATATATAGTAAACAACAGGTAGCATGAAAGTTAATTGGCCAGGCACAGTGGCTCACACCTGTAATCCCAGCACTTTGTGGAGGTCGAGGTAGGTGGATCACCTGAGGTCAGGAGTTTGAGACCAGCCTGGCCAACGTGGTGAAACCCCACCTCTTTTTTTTTAATTTTGAGACAGAGTCTTGCTCTATATCCAGGTTGGAGTGCAGTGGAACTATCTCAGCTCAGTGCAACCTCCATCTCCCGGTTCAAGCAATTCCCCTGCCTCAGCCTCCCGAGTTAATAGGACTACAGATGCGCACCACTACGCCTGGCTAACTTTTGGTATTTTTTAGTAGAGACAGAGTTTCACCATGTTGGTCAGGATGGTCTCGATCTCTGGACCGTGTGATCTGCCCACCTCGGCCTCCCAAAGTGCTGGGATTACAGCCATGAGCCACTGTACCCAGCCGAAACCCTATCTCTTCTAAAAATACAAAAAAAAAAAAAAAAAATAGCCAGGCGTGGCAGCAGGTGCTGCCTGTAATCCCAGCTACTTGGGAGGCTGAGGCAGGAGAATCGCTTGAACCTGGGAGGGTGGAGGTTGCAGTGAGCTGAGGTCACACCATTGTACTTCAGCCTGGGCAACCAGACCCAGACTCTGTTTCATAAAAAAAAAGGAAAGTTAATTATATGAATTGGGTCATTCTTGTCATGCCCAACTAAAAAGTTGAGGCCAGATAGGGTAGCTCTCGCCTGTAACCTCAGCACTTTGGGAGGCTGAGGCAGGAAGATTGCTTGAGATTAGGAGGTTAAGATCAGCTTGGGTAATGTAAGGAGACTCCCGTCTCTATAAAAAACAACAACAAAATTAGCTGGTGTGGTGGCTTACTTATAGTTGTAGTCCCAGCTACCGGAGACAATTGCTGGAGCCCAGGAAGTCAAGGCTGAAGTAAGCTGTGATTGTACCACTACACTCCAGCCTGGGCGACAGGCGATCTTGTCTCTAAAAAAAAGTTTTTTAATTATAAAAGGGCATTTAGAGGAAAGGAAGAAAAAGCACACAGGGCACATAACATTGCTCTGAGAATGTAATTTTTGGTAAGCCTTACTACTGAAACTGCCTGATAAAACCTGAAACCAGTTTTATCTAGTAGCTACCGAAACAGCTGCTGAGACTGTAAGATTAACTTTACCCACCGCAGTCACTCACCAATCAGAGTTTGCCCCCTCCTCAAAACTTTACTAGTGCCAGCGAACATTCTTTCAAAACAATATGTAAGATTTCTCCTTTTTATAAAGCCTCCAACCTTCTCTTTGTTCTTTGAACATACCGAAGATCACCCTGTTTCTGTGTACGCCCGGAATTGCAATTCTTGCTTCGGCAAAAAGTGTTAAATTTGTCTCTACATTTTATTTGACTTGAACAGTAGATAAAGGTTAGTTTGTACAGTTTCTTATGTACATTTCTCTGGTGCCACGTCCAGGCTGATAAGGATCTGGAGTTGTCTCTGGGGATTAGCTTTTGTCCTCCCTGATAGAGGAAGAAGAGGAGCAAGACTACATTCTTTTTTTAATTTTTAAATTTTATTTATTTTTGAGATGGAGTCTGGCTCTGCTGCCCAGGCTGGAGTGCAGTGGTGTGATCTCGGCTCACTGCAGCCTCTCCCTCCTGAATAGCTGAGACTACAGGTGGGCGCCACCATGCCTGGCTAATTTTCTGTATTTTTGCAGTAGAGATGGGGTCTCATTATGTTCGCCAGGATGGTCTCAATCTCCTGACCTCGTGATCTGCCCGCCTTGGCCTCCCAAGGTGTTGGGATTACAGGCATGAACCACTGTACCTGGCCCCTTCTTTTTTATTTTTTAAAGTCAAGGTCTCACTCTGTTGCTCAGGCTAGAGTGCAGTGGCATGATCATAGCTCACTGCAGCCTTAAACTCCTGGGCTCAAGTGATCCTCCCACCTCAGCCTCCCAAGTAGCTGGCACTACAGGGTCTCACTCTGTCACCCAGGCTGGAGTGCAGTGGCATGATCTCCGCTCACTGCAGCCTACATTTCCCGGGTTCAAGTGAGTCTTGTGCCTCAGCCTCCTGAGTAGCTGGGATTACAGATGCACACCACCATGCCTGGCTAATTTTTTTTTAATTTTTTTATTTTTAGTAGTACTGCACCTGGCCTGTTTCCTGCTTTTTTCAAAGAGGCATATTTCGGGGTGACATATTTTGGTTTTCTTCACTGCAATATGACAACCTGGAGGACATTATTTGAAATAAAATAAGCCAATCACAGTGCTTATTGGAATAATTCCATTTATACGAGGTATCTAAAATAGTCAAACTCATAGAAGCAGGAGTAGAACAGTGGTTGTCAAAAGCTAAGGGGTTGGGGAAATAGGATGTTGCTATTCAATTGGTGTAAAGTTTCATTTATACAAGGTGAATAACTTCTAGAGATCTATACATTGTGCCTATTGTACACTTGAAAATCTGTTAAGAGGACAGGCTTGGTTGCTCCTGCTTGTAATCACAGCACTTCAGGAGGCTGAGGTGGGAGTGAAACAGGAGAGTTCCTTGGCTCCCCTTGCAGGACTTGCAACAGGGATATGGCTCTCTGTTCAGCTGCCGCAAGCTCAAACCCTTAACAATCTGGAGAGCTCACAGACAGGCAGGTGCAGAAACCAGAGTGAGCACTTTTGGGGTCCAGCCCCATAGGCAGCTTCTAGGGGTGGGTGCTTCAACTCCTGAAGCCCCAGTGGGTGCGCTGCA
This sequence comes from Cacajao melanocephalus, assembly GCA_963573385.1. Lineage (NCBI taxonomy): Eukaryota > Metazoa > Chordata > Mammalia > Primates > Pitheciidae > Cacajao > Cacajao melanocephalus. The sequence continues at coordinate 77,784 of CAUYLG010034079.1, forward strand.
GTGCTCTTTTAGCTCTGCCGTTCACAGAGGTCTTAAGTGTTAACCAGCTCAGCGCCCTCTTGGTACCTGGGCCCTTGTCTGGTGCCCAGGAAGAATCAGGTTACACACAGACTTGAAGAGTGGTGAATGTGGGGGTGTTATTGAGTGCTGGCTCTCAGTGGGATGGATGGAGAGCTGGAAAGGGGATGGAGTGGGAAGATGATCTTCCCTTGGACTTCACCAGTCCTGTGGACAAACTCCTCTCCAACTGTCCCCAGCCAGACTCCTTTAGATGTTCAGATGCCCCTTCTCTTCTCACCTTCTCAGCTGTGCTGTTCTGCTCTTTGGCTCTTCTGCGCATCTCCTCATGGACCCAGGGGTTAAGGGTTTATATAGGTACAGGAAGTGGGGTGTGGTGGACCAAGATGCAACATTTGGGCATGAAAATGGGAATGCCTGTTCCCATTTAGTGCCTCAGGTTTCCAGGCTTGAGGGTGGGGCTTTTGCCAAGGAACTGCCCAGTATTTCCCTGTCTCCTGTTCATATCAGGAAGATTGCTTGGGTCTATGAGTTTGAGACCAGCTTGGGCAACATAGTGAGACCTCTGCCTCTACAGAAAATAAAAATATTAGCTGGAAGTGGTGATGTCTGCCTGTAGTCCCAACTGCTTAAGAGGCAGAGGTGAAAGGGTCACTTGAGCCTGGGAGGTCGAGGCTGCAGTGAGCTGCGGTCATGCCACTGCACTCCACCCTGGGTGACAGAGATCCTGTCTCAAAAAAAGAAGAAAAAAATCTGTCAGAGGGTAGATTTCATGTTGTGTTCTTAACACAATAAAATAAATTTTAAAACAAGAATCAATGATTTTTTTAATTAAAAAGTTAAAATTTATTTATTCATTATTATTATGTTTTGAGACAGAGTCTCACTCAGATGCCCAGGCTGAAGTGCAGCGGCGTGTTCTCAGCTCACTGCAAACTCCATCTCCCCAGTAGCTAGGACTACAGGCACACACCACCGTGCCCTGCTAACTTTTTGTAGAGACGGGATTTTGCCATGTTGACCTGGCTGGTCTTGAACTCCTGACCTCAAGTGATCTGCCAGCCTTGGCCTTTCAAAATGCTGAGATTACAGGCATGAGCCACCTTGCCTGGCCAAAAAAAAAAAAAAAAAGAAGAAGAAGAAATTAGTTAATTTAAAAAAATTCTGGCTGGGCGCAGCAGCTCACACCTGTAATCCCAGCACTTTGGGAGGCAGAGACAGGTAGATTGCAAGAGCTCAAGAGTTCGATACCAGCCTAGGCAACACAGCAAAACCCCATCTCTACAAAAAATACAAAAATTAGCTGGGTGTGGCGGTACATGCCTATGGTCCCAGCTATTTGGGAGGCTGAGGCAAGAGGATTGCCTGAGTCCGGGAAGGTCGAGGCAGCAGTGAGCTGTGATTGTGCCACCACACACCAGCCTGGGCAACAGAGTGAGGCCCTTTCTCAAAAGAAAAAAAAATTTTTATTTAAAATGGCTTGGCCTACAGAGCTTGCATGGGAGATGGAGAGAGGTGATTTTCAAAATACTCTGTTTTTAAAAAGTACACAAGTGGGCCGGGTGCAGTGGCTCATGCCTGTAATCCCAGCACTTTAGGAGGCAGGCAGATCACCTGAGGTCAGGAGTTCGAGACCAGCGTGGACAACATGGTGAAGCCCTGTCTCTAGTAAAAATATAAAAGTTGGCTGGGGGTGGTGGTGGGTGTCTATAATCCCAACTACTTGGGAGGCTGAGGCAGGAGAATTGCTTGAGCCTGGAAGGCAAAGTTTGCAGTGTGCTGAGACCATTCCGCGGTACTCCAGCCTGGGCAACAGAGCGAGACTCCATATCAAAAAAAAAAAAAAAGTACACAAGTGGCAGGGTGCAGTGGGTCATGCCTGTAATCCCAGCACTTTGGGAGGCCAAGGTAGGCAGATCACCTGAGGTCAGGAGTTCAAGACCAGCCTGACCAATATGGATAAACCATGTCTCTACTAAAAATACAAAATTAGCCAGTTGTGGTGGCACATCCCTGTAGTCCCAGCTACTCGGGAGGCTGAGGCAGGAGAATTGCTTGAACCTGGGAGGCAGAGGTTGCAGTGAGCCAAGATCACGCCATTGCACTTCAGCCTGGGCAACAAGAGCGAAACTCCATCTTGAAGAAAAGAAAAGTACACAAGTAACAGATTTTTACTATAAAAATAAATCAAGCAGTACATAGTGTGATCTGCCTCTCTTCTCTCCTTGTAGACGGCACTCTCCCCATGAGTACCCCTAGTGATAACTGTACTCATTATGACTTTTAAAAATGCATAAACGTTTTAAAATGTAGATTCTATTTTTATTCAGGTACGATGAAGCCAACAGATGAGGGGACAATAGCCATTTAAAAGATCGTTTGTTACTCCTCGTTCCCAAGAGGAGGAGTCACACTGCACAGCCTCGGGAGAGAACACGAGGTTGGTCACAGGCAGAAGACAGGGGAAGTGAGGTTTTCCAGGAAGGAATGGGTGAGCCAGGGTAAGATGGCTAAGCAGGTGAAGGACTGGCTAGCTGGAATAATGTCAGCTGACTCTCCTGAGTGTAGACTGCCACAAGTTGTCTGATACATGACCTCAGGGTGATTAGGGTAAGGATATAGTGGACTTGAGTATAAAAATTGAAAAAAGGAGGGATGCAGTGGTAGGGTTCTAGATTGGTTATTTTGCAGCTCTGGGAATGGGCTAGTCCTGGGAGGGGTAGTCCCTCCCTGGTCAGCAAGGCCCCAGAATGTTGAAGCAGCAATATGGAAACTAAAAATGCGGGTAACGCCACATAAAAAAAAAAAAAATTAGGTTATTTTTCAATTTTTCCTGATCACAAATTATATGATAATGAAAATCCTTATATAGATTTTTTTGCATGGGTGTATAATTTCTGGATGAAAGGGTTTACGTATTTTAAATATGTAATTTAGTAAATTACAATTAAAATTTAATTTAATTCCAAAAAAGTGAAACATTTTAATGATCCCACCAATAGTGTATGGAGAGGATCCCTTTTCTTATACTCTCAGTAATAGTAATACAGGATTTTATCAGTCTTTTAGTCAATTTGGAGAATGTTAGCAGTCAACCGCTAATAAAAAGTAAGCTAATGTGAAAATGTTAATATCAGACAAAAGAGAATCCAATGCAAAAAGAATTTTAAAAGGCAGAGTGATGTTTAATTTTTTTTTTTTTTTGAGACAGTCTCCCTCTGTTGCCCAGGCTAGAGTGCAATGGTGAAGTCAAAACTCACTGCAACCTCCGCCTCCCAGGTTCAAGTGATTCTCCTGCCTCAGCCTCCCAAGTAGCTGGGATTACAGGTGCCTGCCACCACACTGGGCTAATTTTTGATTTTTAGTAGAGACGGGGTTTCACTATGTTGGCCAGGCTGGTCTCGAACACCTGACGTCATGATCTACCAGCCTCAGCCTCCCAAAGTGCTGGGATTACAGGCGTGAGCCACCATGCCTGGCCCGATATTTAATTTTTATGTCACCCTCTACCAAGACAGTTAAATGACAATAAGCCTTCATGTGTAATTACGTAGTTGCCAATGGCAATTTCACATGGTTTAAATTTAATATCTAATTATATAGCTTCAAAACGTGTAATGCAAAGACAAATACAAGGAGAAATTGCTAAATTTGTACTTGTCATAGAAATCTTCAAAATACCTCTTTCAAAGATGGGCAGATTAAGAAGAACAAATAAAGATAACGAGGATTTGAGTTAACATAATTAAAACATTTAGGCCGGGTGTTCACGCCTGTAATCCCAGCACTTTGGGAGGCTGAGGGGGGCGGATCATGAGGCCAGGGGTTTGAGACAAGCCTGGCCAACATGGAGAAACCATGTCTCTACTAAAAATTTAAAAAATTAGCCTGGTGTGTTGGCAGGGTGCCTGTAACGCCAGCTATTCAGGAGGCTGAGGTCTAAGAATTGCTTGAACTGGGGTGGCAGAGGTTACAGTGAGCTGAGATTGTGCCACTGCACTCTAGTCTGGGCGATAGATGAGACTATCTCAAAATAATGATAATAATAATTGACAAACTTGACCTACTAGATGTAGATAAGTAAACAGAGTATCACTTTCTTTTTGAATTTCCGTGGTGTATTTAGTTCCTACAAGAACACACACATGAGCATCTTAGAGTAACTGAAAAAGTAAGTTGTCCAAGAGCAGTGACTAACTGCAGTTCAGGTTATATCCTAAGGAAAGTGTCCATAGAAAGGGCGGGATATTTCTTTTATTTTTATTTTTATTGTACTTTAGGTTCTGGGGTACACATGCAGATCATGCAGGATTTTTGCATAGGTACACACATGGCAATGTGGTTTGCTGCCTCCATCCCCCCATCACCTACATCTGGCATTTCTCCCCATGTTATCCCTCCCTGACCTCCCCATCCCCCACTGTTCCTTCCTTGGCCCCCCCCAAAAGACCCCAGTGTGTGATGCTCCCCTCCCTGTGTCCATGTGTTCTCATTGTTCAACACCTGCCTCTGAGTGAGAACATGCAGTGTTTGATTTTCTGTTCTTGTGTCAGTTTGCTGAGAATGATGGTTAGTAGAGACAGTATTGGTCCATTTTCTGGCTGCTGATAAAGAAGACATGCCTGAGACTGGGCCACTTACAAAAGAAAGAGGTTTATCAGACTTACAGTTCCACATGGCTGGGGAGGCCTCACACTCATGGTGGAAGGCAGGGAGGAGCAAGGTCATATCTTATTTGGATGACAGCAGGCAAAGAGAGAGACTGTGCAGAGAAACTCCCATTTTTAAAACCATAAGATCTTGTGAGACACATTCACTATCACGAGAACAGCACGAGAAAGACCCGCCCTCAGGATTCAATCGTCTCCCACTGGGCCCCTCCCATAACAAGTGGAAATTACGGGTGCAACAAGATGAGATTTGGGTGGGGACACAGAGCCAAACCATATCAGACAGGGTTTACCATGTTGGCCAGGCTGGTCTCAAACTCCTGACCTCAGGTGATCTGCCTGCTTCGACCTCCCAGAGTGCAGGAATTACAAGTGTGAGCCACCACACCCAGACAGAGATGAATAGTTCCTGATAGGTTTGGAGGCAACCAGATCAGTGTAACTGTCCATTTCTGTCTTCTGAAATAAAAGCATGAGAAATGGCCACATTCAAACCAGAAACTGAGTGTGTTTACTTTGGTAACATCCCCTACAACCAGACTTTCACACACCTGACCACACCGCACATCTGTCCCGGAATCTCCACTAAGGTATATCAGTAACGATAACCTTACAAAAATTTTCTAAGGAAGTGCATTAGAAAATAAGTACTTATCACTTCCTGAGAGTCTAGTGTGTGAGCAGACTGATCTCAGCTGCACTGTATGTTGTACTGCAATCAGTAACAACCACGAAGAGAGAGACGGAGGAGTCCAGACTGCCTGAGCCCTCAGCTGTTCGTCTTCTTGGCCTGGGCACCAGATGTGTGAGTGAGCAAGCCTCAACGGGATTCTAGTCCCCAACACTTGAACCACGACAGTCCATTCTGAGTGGAGCAGAGATGAGCCGTCTCTTCCAAGGTCATGAGCAAAAGGAAGTTTGTTATTATTTTAACATTAAAATAACAAAAGTAACAAAATATCAAAATTTGCTTTGTTCATCAACTGAGGGTGGTTTGCTATCTATCAATAGACAATAGGAACAATAAGGATAAAAATATCTGCTCTATTTATAATAAGATTGTTGAGAAACAATGAGAGAATGTGTATAAAATGTTTTGTAAATTTTAAAGTGTTATACAAACAGAAATAGTTATTATAGGAGGACTCGAGTAAAACCCAAGTGTACCTATGTATGTATGACAATTTCCCAGCTATGTCTCACATAGGAGAGTGATTACTAGAGCTGCTGAGCTTGACTGGGGCTTCGCGGAGGCTCCTGATGTAGTAAAAAATGAAGATGGGTCAGAACAGATTCATAAAAATTATGGCATATTTTAAACATCATATAATGAATGAATATTTTCTTCTAAAGGTATAATTGGACAATTTACAATATAGCCCAAGGATTTATTAAAAAAATCATCCCTGCTGATGCCGCAGGTGGCACAGCTTAATGATCAGACACATACTTTCAAGGTTGTATGAGTCACATCTTGTTCCATCAGTTTCTCTGTGAGTGTATAAACTCATTTGGAAATAACATCCAAAATCTACATTTGAGATGAAAGTGAAAAGTTGTGAAAGTGAGTCCTGGCATGTTGGGTCAGGTCTGTGGTAGCACGGAGCTGGACACTCTGGTCTGGTGCACCCAGTTCCGACGCCAGCTCCTCTGAGATGGGGTGGCCTCGTGGACCCCAGGAGAAGAGCTTCTCTGAAGCAACAACTGCAACCTTTCCGGCTCTGGGCGACCTCACCCACTCCCACAACCAAGAGAGCTGCTCTGCACTGCTCCATGTCTAGGAGCTAAAAAGCTTTTTTCCTTCTTGTCTTTTTCCTCTCCTAGCCTTACTGCTAGCAGGTCTCAAGAGGTCCATTAGGAGCCATTGTTTTCTCCGTTCAGTGCCTTTTAATCTCTCCTACTGTAAATAGCAACAACTCAACAATTGACGTTTGTGCAGTGAACTGCAGTTTGCAGAGCGCTTTCACAGACATTCTCTTAACTGAGCCTCACATCAAATAAGTCATTATTATTCTAATGTAGTTCTTATTATGACTTCAAATTTACAAGAGAGGAACAAGGCTCTGAGAGGTGAGGTGACTTATCTGAGATGGAGTAGCGCCTCCGTGGAGAAGCCTGGAGAGAACGCAGGTGTTCTCAGTCTGACCTCATATTCCGTCCATTCTGTCAGCTGCGCTTCTGTGGGTAGACAGAGCGGCACCTCTTCTTCATACACAAACGATTATGGTGATGATTGCAGTCATTGTTCACCAACTTGGGCTCACTCAGTGTACCTTCATTTTCTTTTCCATGACAATAATTTTCTATTTCCAGAATAGGATTATGCAATGGAAACTTCCTGGGAATTAGAGACTTTAAAACTCAGTTTACCCATTAGTTTCTATTTTTTAAGTTTGAATATAATAATCTAACATTTGCTGTAATAATAATAAACAACAAAAGTTTGTGGTGTTTCACAGTTTGGTATTTAACAGTTTACAAGTTACTTTAACATACATGAATTCATGATTTTCACAAAGTCCCAGCAAAGTTAATTAAAATAGTGTACCGATTCTTTTTTAGAGGAATAAGAGGATAAATACTAGTTTGCATTCTCTCCACAAATAAAAGGTTCCCTACGATTTGTATTCAAAGTTTTGGCTTCTTCTGCACCTTTTTCAGTACATCCAGCATAGGGTAACTTGGAGTGAGAGAGGGAGGGTTGAATTTGAATTCAGCCTCTGACCACTTATTCTGTGTCCTAGGGTAGTGCTTCTGAAACTTCAGCACTCACAGGAACCACCTGGAGAGCTGAACCCTGGGCCCTGTCACCCAGATTCAATCAGCCCAGGGTGGGGTCTGGGCATCTGCACTGCTAACAAGCTTCTGGTTTCTATTGCTATTTCCAGCCTGTGGGAATACACTTTGAGTAGCCCCGGAAGAGAGGTGATGCATTCCTCAAAGCCTTAGCATCGCCTTCTCTAAGGGGGTTAACAGCGCTACCTGCCTCCCACGGTAATAATGAAATAACGTGCATAAAGGCCTGTCTCAGTGACCACTGGCTACTCACATTATTTTCCACTGCTTGTAACGTAAAATGCAAAATATACTTGAAAGTGAAAGATCACATCAAAAACTTTCTTACACAGCCCTCAGGGGTGCTATTCACATCATATTCTATGCACTGGTGCCCAGAGTTGTGCAACATGATGGTATTGGCTGAATGAGAACATCAGCACTCATCTTATCATTATGAATTTCTAGTGTGGGATTCCACTTTGAATTTATTCCCAGCTAAGGATCCCTACCTCCTCAGGGAGAAGGGATATATCAGCATAGCTGGTTGTGCCTATGTGGCTTTCACTGTCCTAGGAGTGAGATTATACCTTCTTGCACAGGAGAGGGGGGCACTCACAAGGATGGGCAGAAAGAGGGGAAAGAAAGGCACTCTGAGTTCCCCATCCTTATCCACTGCCATTGTGAACTTCCGTTTTCACACGAGCCTTGGCCAAGCGGCCAGACTAAGTGCAGACGTTTTGTTTCTCTTGCTTTCTCCAGTCCAGGGCTTACTGGGAGACTGGAGAGTGCCAACAAGTGGTCAATGGGAGGGAGAAGGAGCCACAGCAAAGGGCCCCTCAAACCACATGTTGGTTATTCAGCCTCTGAGTGAAAGAAAATGAGCCCCACAGGGATCCATTTATTCCTGAGCTTTGGAGTCTGACAGTGTTGGATCTAAGTCTCGGCTCTGTAATTTATTAGTTCCATGGACTTATACAAGTTGCTTTGCCTCCTTGAACTGCAGTTTCTTTACTGTAAAACAAGATGAATAACATCCCAATACCCAGTGCCCTCAGTAAATGACAGCTCTTCTTCTTATTATTAATATTCATCCAACAAGGATTTATTGTACATGTTCTATGTGCCAACAATATATTAGGCACTGGCCATACAGAAATAAATACAACATTGATCCTGTCCTGGAGAAGGCTACAGTCCAGTGTGAGAGACAGCGATTAAGCACGACACAGGTCTCAGGTACTATCGTCAATACACGTACAAGGTACGGTATGAAGGAGGGAAACTGGCAGAGAGCAATAGTATTGTGTTCTTTTGGAACTAGCAGCCTTCTGATTTCTCATTTCTGTCCTTCCCTGTACCCTCCTATATCTCAGAAGGCAAATCCAGAAATGCACGGTTTACACAATAGGCCAGAAAAATCATCCTAGGTCAGTATTCCTGAGCATCCCGGATCTGCTGCCTGACTGAGCCCCTGCCAGCTGAAAACAGCATCCATGAGTGGAGAACTTACACTGTCCTCTCAGTGTCCCCCATCCATGCAAGGCATCTCATTCAGGTTTGGAAAGTTACAGGCTGACACAGCCCTGGAGGTTTGTTTGACTTTTTTTTTTCATTTCTTTCCTTTTAGGATCTGTGCCCTAGTTGTTCTGGGAAACTTGTGACCTCTCTGTGTTTTTAATTAGAAGATGTCATTTTTCCATGGCAACCTATCTTGATGTCCTAAATAGAGAAACTGTAAAATCAGTTTCTCTATGAAGGGGAATGGGAGGCTGCCCAACGAGTGCTGGTGCCCAGGCCTGGTGGTTCCACCCCTGGGAAGTGTTCCCTAAGCAGAGGAACACCACCAGGGTCTCCTGCTAACATAGACTTGCACCATAGTAGCCTCAGCTGGAACTATCTTGGCTTGAATCCATAATGCCCGGTTTCTTGATGGTTGTTTAGGAGAATTTGCACTTTCTGACTGGCATGGGGACAAACCATGTCAGCCATGAACTATGGTGTCTCCGGGGCCAATAGCCCATAGGTAATCACTTACGGAAGCCAGAAAAACATTGATGGGAAGCAGTTGAAACCAGCCCAAACTCCATGGTGACCGAATTTGAACTGACCTTCTCTCCCCAGCACCTCACCTCCTAAAGGAATGAGTAGCTTCAGGAAATGATGAAGGGAATGAAGAAATTACATTCCACTGTTTGCAAGTTAGCAATAAGGAAACAGTAGTTAAATCACTGGGCAAAAAGTGGTTGGTTTCAAAAATAATGCCCTAAATTATGTAATTCTGGTTTTTTTTTCTTTTATTTCTTTAAAGCATCATTTGCATTCAGAAAGGCAGATCTAATGACAAATAAAAGTCATCCTGACCACAGAGATTATATTGATTCATTTTTAAATTAAATGGTAAAATGATATACTGAATCCTTCCACTACACTGGTTGAAATGCAAGGCATCACAAGAAAACACAAAGGGTTTCCCCATTCCGTGTGTACCCTGTTAAAAACCCAGGAGGTGGAGGCTTCAGTAACAACAGCTAACTCGGCTGGGTGTGGTGGTTCACGCCTGTAATCCCAGCACTTTGGGAGGCCGAGGCGGGCAGATCATGAGGTCAAGAGATCGAGACCATCCTGGCCAACATGGTGAAACCCCGTCTCTACTAAAAATACAAAACTTAGCTGGGTGTGGTGGCATGTGCCAGTAGTCTCAGCTATTCGGGAGGCTGAGGCAGGAGAATTGCTTGAACCAGGGAGGCAGAGGTTTCAGTGAGCCGAGATTGCGCCACTGCACTCCAGCCTGGCAACAGAGCAAGACTCCGTCTCAAAAAAAAAAAACAACAGCTAACTCTTGTTGACTGCTTATTATTTCCAGGAACTGTTCAAATGATTTATATCTATTCATTATATACTCATCATAATCATAATAGCAGTAGTTTTCTCTGCTTATCACGTGTGAAAAGCAGTTATAACTACTTGCATGTCTAATTAATTTCATATTCACTATCATCTTTCTTATTTGCAGATCAGGAAACAGGCATGGAGAGGTTGGATAACTTTCTCAAAGTCACAGTCTGAAGATGAAACCCCCAGGCAGCATTGGCTCCAGAGTCTGCGCCTGTAGCCTCTGTAAGTACTACTTCTTCCTGCTTCACGTACGAAAGTTTCTGGAATCAGGGAAACATATTTGACATGCTGAGTGCATTCCTATCTCAGGACGTTTCGCTGGCTGTTCACTTTGCTGGAGCGCACTTCCGTAGGTCTTGGCTTGCCTGGCTCCTCGACATCATTTGAGTCTTGGCTCACATGTACTTCTTGGAAATGCTTTCCCTGACCCCAAGCCAAAGTAGCCCTCTCCATCTCAAGACCTAGCCACTTTGGCCCATTTTTTAAAATTTTAGTTCCTTTGGAGTGTTTTTCACTGCCAGAAATTGCCCCATTTCTTTATTTATTCTCTACCACTGACTAAAATGTAAGTTCCATGTCTGGTGTATGTGTTCAACGTCAGATAATGCCTGGCACAGAGTTCAGCACTGTCTTAGTCCATTTTCTTCCTGCTGATAAAGACATATCAGACACTGGGAAGAAAAAGAGGTTTAATTGGACTTACAGTTCTGCATGGCTGGGGAGGCCTCAGAATCATGGCGGGAGGTGAAAGACACTTCTTACGTGTCAGCAGCAAGAGAAAATGAGGAAGATGCAAAAGTGGAAACCCCTGATAAATCATCAGATCTCACAAGACTTATTCACCACCACAAGAACAGTATGGGGGAAACTGCCTCCATGATTCAAATGATCTCCCACTGGGTCCCTCCCACAACATGTGGGAACTATGGGAATACAATTCGAGATGAGATTTGGGTGGGGACACAGCCAGACCAATCAGGTGCTCAATAAATACTTGTTGAATGAACAAATGGAGACTATTAGTAATGAATTTTGTCTTGAGCACCGGTTATGATGACAACACGGTGGCACAAACAACAGCACTGATTGGTACTATGAAGTGTTTGTTGTGAGCCATAGATTGTGCTAAATGTCTCTCATTGGATTCCTGTGAAGTAGACACCATTATTGCCCCCATTTTGCAGAAAAGGAAACTGAGACTTACAGAAGGTACGTGACGCTGCTGTCATCAGGAAGCCGAGAAACCCTCAAGAACATACGTATATGCCTAAAGCGAAGGGGATGCATTTATTGTTACTGAAGCAAAGGACAGAGGCAGTTGCTGAACCTTGTGGTGAGAACCTCTATCCTTCCTAGAGCTCCCATTTCCCTCTCAGAGGTAAGCATGTGAAAGCAACTAGCACCCATGACCAGCAGGCAGTCAGCACTCAATAAATATGTCTTTCCCTCTTCCCTTCCTTAGTGCAACTCATGCCGTATTTACCCCCTCAAAACCTCCTGTGATTTCTGAATATTTGAATTCCGTATCCTCAAATTATGTCCCAAACTACAGGTTGCCTGTGGCCAGATGGCTTGGTCTTTCATGTCATTAGAGAAAGGATGACTGAAAAGTAAGAGGGAAAAGCAAAACAGACAAGGACAAAGATTTCAAGGAAGAAAACAGAAACAGTGTGTGGGAGGAGAGGATATCCCAAGAAGCAAGAAGGTTACAGCAGGAAGAGCCTCGGCGGAGGGAAAAACAGTTCTGTCCCCATAGGTCATGGAGGACTCCATGTGGAAGGGGGCGCCTGGGAAGGGCATGGCATTAGCTGGCTGACATTGCTGCAAGCCTACAGGGCTCTTGTCCTTGATGGGACACTTAGGAGCAGATTGGGGACTCTGGTACAGTGCATCCAATGGAACAGTGGCTCCTCTGCACCTGGCAGGAGAGTCCTGTCCCAGGAAACCAAGGAGCACAGGGATGAGGAGGCTGCAGAGCCCTGGCCAGGAGCCAGGGTGCCCAGCGTTGGTGTCTGGTGCCACCCCCATTGCCCTGACGCTGCACTCAGCTGCTTTTCAGCTCAAGGAACACCTCTCAGGCCCCTCTATTTCAGGAGACTTTCTTGGGTGATGAAAGTGTAAAGTAAAAGCCAGCATTAGAGGTTGATGGGCTAATCAGGTTTGAGGGTTTACTTATTCCCCAGAATGACTGTGGTAAATGCATAGATTTCTGTTCTACAGGAAGGCAGATATGGAGAAAACCAAGCATCACTCATGAAGCCCAGGTCCCTCCTCCCCTTAGGTGCAGAACACTTGAGACAGCCTAGGTTTCCCCGAGGCTCTGCTGGGAGGGTGAATGGCGCATGTAGCTGAGAACAAGTGACTAACAGGTCAGTAGTGATGGCCCCCACAGGGTCTCCACCAACGCCTGTGCCGCAGCGGGCTTCAGTCACACTTTGACAAGATCTCCATCGCAGGTAATCCCTGTGCACATTCAAGCTTGAGAAGTGCTGAGCTAAAACATCACCGCTTTTCAAAAGCATTTTTTGAAACCCCAAGCAGAGAAGTCCTCAGATGGTCACTCGCATACACAGAGAGACTCTCCATGTGCTTGATGACCACCATTCAGTCACACTCGGCGTTCTCATGAATGATAACAAATCTAATTCTGCTCAGGCTAAACTCAGCATTCCATAAAAATCCTCATCTTAATCTTTCTCTCTTCTTTTTAATTTAATTTTAATTTTTGTGAGTCCATAGCAGAAGTATTCACTTTTCTTCTCTATGTCTTTTGAGATGTTGGAGACTCTCTCACTCCAGGAGTTCCCAATCTTGAGTAAGTTAAAGAGAGGTTAACAGAACAGAGCAGTTAGAGGTGTAGGCTTTGGAATCAGAAATACTGGGTTTCAGTCTTGGCTCTGTTCCCTCCTGGCTGTATGAAGGTAAGAAACTCTTACACTCTCCTGCCTTAATCTTCTCACATGTGGAATGAAGCTAGTAGGAACACCTACTTCATGAGGTTATAGTGAAATTCAATTAAAAAGGTACACAAAGTGCTGTCACAACGTAAGCATCCAACAGCTGGCCACTGCCGCTGTCATGAAGATGGTGCAGTGCCTCGATGCTGCCGCATTCCTTCTTCATTCCAGGAGCACATTCTGCCTTACTCCTCTGTCGGTGACTCACCATAGGTCCCTGGAAACCTAACTTAACAATGAATTAATCTCATAGGTCACACGATGATGGGAGACATTGATTAATCCGGATGAAACACCTTAATGAAATTTTGTGGCCATCCCCAGTGTAAAAAAGATTTTTTAAAGACTAATTTCAAATTGGTCGTGTTGAGCTGATTTAGGATCTTATTTTATATTATTTACAAGAGCATTTACTTTGTGGCAATCACTGGGTGAGACACTAGGCTTGCAAAGGTGAGTAAGATATGGTCCTTGTTCTCAGACAGAACTTAGGGTAATGGGGTCACAGATACACAGACAAGGAACTGAAATAGCTGAGAACATTTGTGCTGGTGGAAGCCTGACAAGTTTGCAGAGTACAGACATAGAAGCAAGGAGAAGGCCTAAGTCAGAACTGGGGAATAGGCAGGGAAGGGGGTTTTTGAAGATGAAACTAAGTTTTAAGGTAGAACAGATGAAAAGGAAGGGAAAGTGTGCCTGGATGGGGGAATAGAAAGGAGAGAGCAGGAGAGAGAGAGAGAAAGAGAGTGTAACTTACAATAATGTGGTTTTGCTTGTTAGTGGACGAAAGACCAAAGTCACACCATAAAGGAGTTTAGATTTCGCACACAGGAGTGTATTCTGTAGCCACTGGGTGGCTACTAGAAAATTTAAGCAGGGGAGTTGTGGGGTGAAATTTGAGTTTCTGTAGGATCCTTCCAGGGACTATGTGACAAATGGAGAGCGGAGTGGACTGGAGACAGCTGTAGCAGAGAACAAAGGATGAGAATGAAAGGAGAAACAGGGAAGAACAGAGGTATATTCACAAGATAAAAATCAATCAGCCTCGGTGATTGTTGGATATGGAGGTAAGAGAAAGTAAAGCGTTAAGGATGATTCCTGGTGTGTCAGAGAGGCCCAGCAAGCAGCTGGGTGTGTGAGTATGGCAGACTCTGATCTTTGTGTCCACAACAACTGTTATATTCTGAATTTGTGTGCCCCTTCCCACACATTTATATGTTGATATCTTACCCCCAAGGTAATAATATTAGGGCTGGGGCCTTTGGGGGTGATTAGATCACGAGGACAGAGTCTTCACTAATGGAATGAATGCCCTCATAAAGAGATCCCAGAGAACTAGGTAGCTCCTTCCATCATGTGAGTGCACAGTGAGCAGACATCCATCTGTGAAGAAAGCAGGCCCTCACCAGACACCAAATCTGCAGACACGCTGAGCAATGAATTTCTGTTGCTTGCAAGCTACCCAGTCTGCAGTGTTTTGTTATAGCAACCAGCATAGACCAAGACAGCAATCAACTCCCATATGACACTTTCCTTCTGCTTGAATCCCAAAGCATTCCATTCAAAGCAGAGATCACTTGATATTAGAAGGGTAGAGACCCAACTCCAACTGATGAATTATTGCTGGTCTAAGTGAGCTGTGCTAATCTCACTCCTTTTGGCCACTTAGTCAAATCGTGGGCAAGTGACTCATCTGTTCCAGCTAATGAAGCATAAGGAGGGACTTTTGCCCATTTCCCCTTCTTTTTGCATGGAAGGGAGACGTAACCTCCATATCCAACATATACCCCCTGCAACAGCCTACTTGTGACCATGAGCCAAGCGTAAGAGAACGAAGCCAGTATGCTAGGATGGTGGAGCACAAAGGGAGAACCTGGTCCCTGATAGCAGCTTTGAGCACCTGAATAAATGCCACCATCTACTGCCTTAGAACTTCCTGTTAAGTAAGACAAAAAATGATCTGTTAGTTTAGGCATTTGTTTTTTGAAGGATGGGATATATTAGGGTAATAAATAGCTCTAAAAGTAATGGCTCAGACACCACACACACTTACCTCTTGTTCTTGAGTTATTAAGGCTAGATGTTACAGGTCACAGGTGGTGGAAAGCTCAGGGACACAGCCTGTGGAGGCCCTGCTCTTTGTAACACATGGCTCTCAACGTCATCCTGGGCCTAGAAACAGTTAGAAGGAAATGAGCATAGAGCTACTTTTTTGGGAGGTTTTATGGGTAAAACATAGGACTTCCATTCATATTCCATTGGAGAAAACTGGCTACATCTAACTAACTGCCAGGCAAGCTGGGAAATGTATGGTAACCAGGAAACCATATTCCAGCTTCTCTGAAGGGATGAATTTTGGTGAACAACTAGCAGGCTCTGCCATACAACTGTAAATCGAGTCTTATTTTTCCTGTTATTTGCAGTTGAAATAATTCCTCACTGATCCAATGGGTCTGGAACTAGGAGAAGCCTTTTGGTGGGTTATAGAGTTTTTCTTTGACTATGGTATCTACGTTTTTCAAAACGTATCGTTAAGTGATAGGTAAAGCCAAGGGAGTGGATGACTTCACTTGGGAAGAATGTAGAGAGTAAGAAGAGATACAGAGATAGAGCCCTTTGAAGTGTTCACTGACCCATCTGATGCAGAATTATTCCTTCTTATTGCTGGTGAAAAGAGTAATTCAGACATCTCAGTGGCCTACAGGGACCTCCCTTGGGTTGTGTAGTCTCATAACTCAGATGTAAGGATAACTCTATAGACCACGGTTGCCCAGATATTTCTGTTTTGGGTGGCTTCTGATTATAAAATACAAACAGGGCTGTCTTTGCCTCTGTTTTCATTCTTAAAGGCACTAACTTTGACAAACAGCTGAAAAAAGTCTCGAGCGTGGTGTGTTCAACTTCGTTCCTTTCCTGGTAAAGATATTATCTGTGGACACCTAGCAACCTGGACCCTGAAATAATATGGAAAATGCTCCAGGGGCTGTTCTCTTCTTTCCTCTTTCTTACCCTTTCTCCCAGGGCTTCATATTTGGAAAGTCTGAGTTTTCTGGGTTGAACTATGTAAAGCCACAATAGAGGCAACTTAAATAAAGCCACAATAAAGGCATTCACTGGAACTTTCCTCCACTGGAATCTACCTTGAGATTTGAATTTTCTTGCAAGGGTATCCCCATTAGACTGTGGTCTTTCCTGATAACTTAAGCCATTCTAACGGGTAAATACTGATGACCTCACGATCTGAGCTGACACACCTTGTGGGCCTCATAACCTGTAGCATATACAATCATGGGTAGATGTCAGATGGCCTTTACCTGACTGGTAAAGATGTCCAACACCCACCCCTCCAAGCTCCCAATCACAGGAGCAAAGCAGGAAGAGAACACTCAACCGTGGCTTGGTCTGAAAACTCAGGAATGTAGGCACTAGTTAGCAGGAGCCCTATTCATAATTCAAATAAATTCCGCCAGGGCAGAGATCATATTATATATATTTAACTGTACTCTCCTACCCTCCCATCCTTTACATTTAAAAATAATAATAATTACCAGAAATGGAGTTCTTCCTTTCAACCAGGTACCATGCTATGTGTTTTACCAGAGTTACTCATAAAACTTTATTAGATAGGTAGTACTGTTTTCATCATTTAACAGATGATGAAACTGAGACTAAAGGAATTAAGTAGCCACCTGAATAACAGAGTTTAAAAAAGATCTAGCCAAGATCCAAGTCCAGCAGTTTGATCCTTACGGTAAGGATTAAGGTAGATCACCCTTACCCTAGACCATCTCCCCTCAATCCTTGTTGTAAGAGTTAAAGATCTATGTAGAGCAACTGAAGCCAAGCACAGTAAACAGCTACTCTCTTTACATGGTTGTTCCTTTTGAACAGATGCACATCATGTGATTTTCTTATAAGATCACATGGGCAGGCTGGGCTGTCTTGCATCTTTCGTGATGAGAGAAAACTAGGCAAAGATTTCTTTGTTAGGGAACGCAGGGGTTTTGTGACATGGTAACAACTACAGGCTTGGTGAACAGGCAATCTCCGAGGAACCTGCCCCAGAGAAATAAAAGTTCCCACCCTGCTGTCAATCTCCTGGCTTGCTTAGTTATAAAACTTTTCTGATAATATTTATAAGTCCCTTGGATAATTAAATTGAATCAATTAGATGTTATTATGATCATTTTTTTCTTTAATAAAGTTTATTTTTCCAACATAAAAGTAATACAAAGCTTAGAAAATACAGCAAAACTAAAAGAGGAAAAATCAACATAATTTTACTGCCTAAAAACATCCCTTTGACTTTTTTGTCTTTCTAATAGAGATTTGATTCTTTTTTTTTTTATTTGTTTGCTTTGTTGATAGCTTGAGAGACCTTCAAATTCCCATGTACCTGAGTCATCAAAATTTCTAAATCTGGTCGGTTCTTAGCCCTAGAGTCCCAAGAGTACCATAAGATAGATCCTAGCAGGGCAGTGGCCAGAGGGGCTGGTCTGGCCCTGGGTGACAGAGGCCCTGATATCTCAGGGAAAAGCACTCTGCGTGAGCCAGGGTCGACCTCTTCCAGAAGGAAGTTTTCCTGGGCTCAGTTCCCACCCTCATGGTCACATCACGGTGACGCAGCAGGAAGCGGCCTCCCCAGAGCCCAGGTCTCTCACAGGAAAGCATTGTCAGAGGCTGCCGCATGGGCCGGCAGTCTGTGCACATGGGTTAGCAGCAGCATTCCAACCCACAGGATTTGTTCACAGGCTGGAAAGCTGGCCTCGGGGCTGAGCTGTGGCGCTTCCTCCACTCGGTTCTGATGCTTGCGGTGATACCTTGTGGTGGTGCCGTAAATCAGCTCTGCTCTGCACTTTCCCTGAGAGATCCATAAATGAATTGCCCTCCAAGCAGGCAGCGTGAGATAACCTCCTTTCAGATGTCATGTACTAGATGGAAGTTTGTTCTTAGTAAAGGGGGTGAATAGCAATGCCAGGCTACGGTGTGGGAATCTATTCAGTTTGCCTCACTTGACCCACATGTCAGTCATGAGCTAAATCTCAGAGGCTGTCTCCTCAGTGTTAGTGGTTATTTTTCCTCAGCTAGAGGGAAAAGCAAAGGAATGGGAGCCCAGAAACTGTCACGGCAGCTGCAGGTTTGCACACCCGGTGCTTGACGTTAGGCAAACTACCTCATTTCTTGGGGTCCCTGGCTTCCTCAAAAGTTTCTCCTCTTAATTGGACAATTTATTAGCTGAACTTCCTTGCAGCTACCAATCCAAGAGCAAGTGATGTTCACAATAATGACCCTTCAACACTACAAGACCCTAAGACACATGTGAGCGCCCTATAATCTTAGGGCTGCATGCTTTTTATTTATTCAGACTTGTTAAAACCTGGTGATCGGCTGGGCGTGGTGGCTCATGCCTCTAATCCCAGCACTTTGGGAGGCCAAGGCAAGCGGATCACGAGGTCAGGAGTTCGAGACCAGCCTGGCCAACATGGTGAACCCCCGTCTCTACTAAAAATAAAAAAAATTAGCTGGGCATGGTGATACATGCCTGTAATCTCAGCTTCTTGGGAGGCTGAGGCAGGAGAATTGCTTGAACCTGGGAGGCGGAAGATGCAGTGAGCCGAGATTGCACCACTGCACTCCAGCCTGGATGACAGAGTGAAACTCTGGCAAAAACAAACAAACAAACAAACGAAACAAGACAAAACAAAAAACAACCTGGTGATCCCTGTCTGTTACTTATGGTGACACTAGTAACCAGCGTAGTGAACAGCCACAATAGAACATGGAATCTTAACCAAATTCCTCATTCTTTAGAGGATGATGCCATGAAATGTGTAGCAGGAACACCAGCAGGGCTGAAGCAATACACACAGGGGTCTGTCACGGGAACTCCTGGGAAGACTGCTATAGGCGTGGGACAAAGGCTTCAGGCTGTAGAATCCAATGCTCTGTGAGGTTCCATCTTTTTGTCCCACAGACTTACACAACTTCTGTCACTGAAGAAGGCTCTAGCCAATTCACATTTCTGCTGCAGCCACTTTCCAATTGTCCTGTCACATGGTTTGTCCTGCTTCCTCTGTCCAGTTGCATTTAGCCTGTGCTAAATGTACTTATCCACGTGGTGCATGAAGTTGTGTTATAACAAGGCCATGTCCTAGCCACTGGGTGGGCTGTGGGTCAACCTAAAGCTCAAACCACACATGAAGATAAATGTGATTTGGGAGATAGGCCTGTCTCAAAACCACTGCACCATAGACTTAGGCATGTTTTGGAATGTGATGTTTCATTCTCACTCTGACAGAATTTTACATGGGATTTTACCTGTGTTTTCTGAGTTACATGTGAGCACCCCAAGGTGACAAATAACTCCACTTTCTAAAGAAATTGCCAGGCCATCTATGTTGCTAAGAGGTGGTTCAACCGTAGTTCTATTGTTCTTGTTTCACCTACCTCCAGCCTATACATAAAAGAAGGCTGGAACTTGATCAAGTGACTTATCAGTGTCCTGAGTTTTCCTTTCCCTCCTCATGGGGGTTCGGGAAAGTGTTTTCTTGCCCCTTCTTCAAGCCAACACAGAGATTCTGTTGCCCCAGTGCTGCTGGAAGACCACAGCAAAGCCAGATGGAAGAATCCCTTGCAATTTGTAGAGCAAATACACCAGTGCCTGAATCACCTCCAGAAAATTCTAAAGGAGAGAAGGCCACTAGTGCCATTTACTAGAGTCAAAAGTAGACAAGGTGCTCAGGTCGGGCAAACTACTCTTTCAACAGTGACTGAGCAAAGGTGCTTCCTCCTGAGTCTGGCACAGATACTGTAGAAGGTGGTTGGTCTTGAATTGTCTTGAGAGGATTCTGCCCATATGTCTGCCCAGCTGGGGCAAATTAACCCCAGCACAAACCACTTGGTGCAGGCAGTGGCTTGCCAGGAGACAGAGTTTGCCAGCCAGAGAATGCATGACCCATGTCAGAGAAAGACTGCAGCATCTGTGGTTCCCACTAGAGCAGGGTCTCAGAAGGACCCACAATAGAGAACAAGAGTCAGCATCTGGGCACCTTCCAGACAGAGTGTACTCACATCTGATTTCAGCAGCTCCAGCCCGTAACAGGACACTTTGCCCTTTTCCTTTAATTTTCCCCTCTTTTGATCCCAACCATGGAGGGAAAGAAGCAAAACAGAAAGGAAAGTGAAGTCCTCCTCTGTGCAGGTTGCCAAACTGAGGTCAAACCTGATGGGGCAGAAAGACAAAAATAATCCTTTGAAGTGGATAAGTTGAAGTTTTGGTTTAGTTTGGATTTAATCCCTGAAAATGAAGAATGTTCACTCATGAAACTGATCTGAAAAGCACAAGGATGTGCTGATGACATCATCCAGTGCAGGAGGATCTGACAGTGTATTTGGTGGGTAGCAATGAAAGGAAGGTAACGCGTGCTTTCTGATTCAACCTCTTCAGTAAGCTGGCCACATTACGATTTTGGAATCAGACTTCTGATTCTGGGAAGAGAATAGACGTATTTTAATCCATTCTTCTTGCTTGGTCCAGTGGAAAATCCTGGATATTATGTGTAAAACAACAACAAAAAGACCCTAAAAGGGTGAGAGAAGAGGCATACAGGCTAGGGACCTCGTGATCCAAAAAAGTGACATGAAGTTGAGTTGCCTGGGTTTTCTTTCTGCCTCACATATCCCAGACTGGGTGATGAAGAAGCCAGCAATGGGGGAACACCAATGATGCTGACATAAAAAAACCAACAAAACTCTACTCTCCCTAGCTAAAGTACCAGGAAAAGCAGCCTGGAAAGCTACAATAAAGCTGATAGACAGAAACTGCTCTGCTCCAATCAAATTGCAAAGGAAAAACTGGTTCCCAACCCCACTAGTGCCAGCAAAGATCAAGAAGTGAGCCTAGACTTCCACCCTCTCTAGGATGTAATGGGGAGCCCCAGCTTCCTCCAGCTGCTGTTGGGGTGGTGCCTGAGAGGGCTAAATAGAGACCTGGCACTTTCATCTCCACCTATTACATTTAAAAAGAGGAAAAGTCTCAACTAAATTGTTTAAGTTCCTGCATCAAGAATCTAGAAAAAGAAAAGCAAAACAACCCAAAGAAAGTGAAGTGAAGGAAGGAAATGATAAAGATAAGAACAGATATTAATAAAACTGAAAACAGAAAAACAATAAAAGTAGTCAACAAAACAAAGAACTAGCTCTTTGAAAAGAGGAACAAAATTGTCAAGCCTCTAGCAAGACTGACAAAGAAAAAGAGAAGACACATACCTCTAACATATATATATATATATATATATATATATATATATATATATATATAATAATTTTAATTTAAGTTCTGGGGTACATGTGCAGATCTTGCAGAATTGTTACATAGGTATACACATGCCATGGTGGTTTGCTGCCTCTATACCCGCATCACCTACATTAGGTATTTCTGTTAATGTTATCCCTCCCCAACCTGTCCACCCCCTGCTACCACTCCCCTAGGCCCGCACCTCCCAACAGACCCCAGTGTGTGATGTTCTCCTCCCTGTGTCCATGTGTTCTCATTGTTCAACATCCACGTATGAGTGAGAACATGTGGTGTTTGGTTTTCTGTTCTTGTGTCGATTTGCTGAGAATGATGGTTTCCAGATCCATCCACGTCCCTGCAAAGGACATGAATTCATCCTTTTTATGGCTGCATAGTATTCCATGGTGTATATATGCCATATTTTCTTTATCCAGTCTATCCTTAATGGGCATTTGGGATGGTTCCAAGTCTTTGCTATTGTAAATAGTGCTTCAGTGAATATACGTGTACATGTGTTTTTATAATAGAACAATTTATAATCCTTTGGGTATATACCCAGTAATGGGATTGCTGGGTCAAATGGAATTTCTATTTCTAGATCCTTGAGGAATCACCACACTGTCTTCCACAATGGTTGCACTAACTTATACTCCCACCAACAGTGTAAAAGCATTCCTATTTCTCCACCTCTTCTCCAGCATCTGTTGTCTCCAGATTTTTTAATGATCGCCATTCTAACTGGCGTGAGATGGTGTCTCATTGTGGTTTTGATTTGCATTTCTCTAATGACCAGTGATGATGAGTTTCTTTTCATATGCTTTTTGGCTGCATAAATGTCTCTTTTGAAAAGTGCCTGTTCATATCCTTCACCCACTTTTTGATGGGGTTGTTTTTTTCTGGTAAATTATATTAGGAGTAAAACAGAAAGCATCACTATATACCCTGCACACAGGATGATAAAGGAATATCACAACTCTGCCTCTATAGATGTAAGCCTCACAAGTTAGGTGAAATAGACCAATTCCTCAAAGAGCACAAACCACCAAAACTTGCTCAACATTAATTAGATGACTACTAAGGAAATCAAATTAATAATATGCAATATTACCAAAAAAAGGATCTGCAGACCCAGATGGTTTTACCAGAGCATTCTACCAAGTGTTTAAAAAAGACCGTAAACCAATTTTACAAAATGGCTTCCAGAAAATAGAAGAGGGGAAAAATACTTCTTAATGTGTTTTATAAAATTTGTATTATTGTGATACTAAATGCAAAAAGCAGATCAATATACCACATGAATTTTAGAGGCAAAAACCTTTAACATCAAAAACTTAAAAAAAATAGCAAATAGAATTTAGCAGTATATAGAAAAAAATTATACTCCATGACTTAGTAAGGTTTATTTAAAGGATTCAAGGCTGGTTCATTATCTGAAACTCTGTCAACATAATTCACCTTAATAAGCTAAAGAAGAAAAATCACATGAGCATCTTAATTGATGGAGAAAAAACATTCAATAATACTCAACACTTATTCATGATAAAAACTCTGAGAAAACTAGGAATAGAGTGGAACTTTTTAGTTTTGATAAGGAGCACTTACAAAAAAATCAATAGTTAACTTAATCTTAGTGAAGAAAGAAAGAATGTTTGCTCTCTTTGATCCAGAGCAAGGCATGGTTGTCCTCTCTCATCACTTTATGCAATATATCGCTGGAAGTTCTAGCCAGTGAAATAGGAAAAAAAAAAAAAAACATGCAGATCAGAAAAAAGAAATAAAACTTTCCCTCTTGCAGATAACATGATTATCTTTGTGGAAAGTCTTAGGGAATCAACAAAGGGAATCTCCTAGAGCCAGTAAATGTAATCAGCAAAGTAACAAGTTACAAGATAAACATTAAAAAATTAACTGCATTTATATATACTAGCAGTGAACATGTACATACTGGAATTAAAAAATACATTATCAGGCACAACCACTCAAGAAAATGAAATATTTAGGTTTAAGTCTAATAAAACACGTACAGGACTTGTGAGCTAAAAACTGCAAAACACTGATGAGAGAAAGCAAAGATTTAATAAATGAAGAGACATACAGTGTTCATGAATTGAATGACTCAACTTAGTAATGATATCACTTCTTCTAAAATTGATTTACACGTTTGATATAATTTATATCAAATTCTCTGCCAGAATTTTTGTAGATATGTACAATATTAGTCTAAAATTTATATTGAAATTCAAAGGAACTGGGATAGCTAAAACAATATTTAAAAAGAATATATCAACACAATTTTATGACTTATTATACAGCTAGCCTAATCAAGACTGTGAAGTGTCTGTAGGAAATGAGATATATAGATTAACAGATGAGAAACAAAAACCCAGAAATAGATGCACACTAACATGTCCAGTTGATTTTTTCTTTTTTATTTATTTATTTATTTATTTATTTTTTGAGACGGAGTCTTGCTCTCTCGCCAAGCTGGAGTGCAGTGACACAGTCTCGGCTCACTGCAACCTCCGCCTCCTGGGTTCAAGCGATTCTTCCGCCTCAGCCTCCAGAGCAGCAGGGACAGCAGGCACATGCCACCATGCCCGGCTATTTTTTGTATTTTTAGTAGAGACGGGGTTTCACCATGTTGGCCAGGATGGTCTCGATCACTTGACCTCGTGATCCACCCGCCTCGGCCTTCCAAGGTGCTGAGATTACAGGCGTAAGCCACCGAGCCCGGCCCCAGTTAATTTTTGACAAAGTTGCAAAAGCAATCCAATAAAGAAAAGACACCATTTTAATCAATGCCGGGGTAATTGGTCATCCATGGGCAAAATAATGAACTCTGACCTACGTCTCACAACTTATACAAATGTAAGTTTAAATGGATCAAGTTCTTAAATGCAAAACAAAAAACTATGAAACTTTTATTTTAATAAAGAGAAAATCTTTGGGATTTGAGGCTGAGCCAAGTTCTTAAACTTGACACTAAAGTATCAACCATACAAAAAAAATTGATAAAATGGGTTTTGTCAAAATTAAAAAACTTTTCTCTGCAAAATACTCTGTAGAGGTAATTAGTGATGAGCTGCAGACTGGGGTAAAATATCTGCAAGCCACATATCCAACAAAAGACTAGTGGAACTCTCAAAACTTAGAATATATAAAGAATTCTCAAAATTTAGTAGTAAAAAACAAAAGAATGCAATTAGAAAATAGGCTAAATATATGAACAGACATTTCACTGAAAAGGATATATAGATGACAGGCACATGAAAAGTTGTTCAATATCATCAGCTATTAGAGAAATACAAACTAAAACCACAATGAGATACCACCACACACCTATCAAAATGGCTAAAATAAAAAATAATAACATCAAATGATGGTGAGGATATGGAGAAACTGGGTGGCTCAAGCATTCCTGGTGAATAAGTAAAATGGCACAGTGTTCTGGAAAACAGTGTGGCAGTTTCTTAAAAAATTAAATATGAGCTACCATAGAGCCCAGCAATTGCAATCTGGGCATTTACCCCACAGAGAAGAAAACGTACTTTCACTCAAAAGCCTGTATACAAACCTTCATAGAAGTTTCATTCGTAATAGTAAAAAACTGGAAACAACCCAGATATCTTTCAACAGGTTAATGGTTAAACAAATTGTGGTACACACGCACCACAGACTACCACTCAGTATTAAAAAAGAAATGAATTATGAAGGCATGCAACAAATTGGATGAATCTCCAGAGAACTTTGCTGAGTAAAAAGTGCCAAAAAAAAAAAGGTTACATACCACGTGATTTCATTTATATCATATTCTCGAAATGACAAAATTACAGTAATGGAAAATAGATGGGTGGTTTCAGGGATGAAGGAGTGGGTGGGGGAGGAAAGAAGTGAGTGTGGCTATGAAAGTGCAACCTGAGGGAACCTTGTGGTCATGGACCCATTCTGTATCTTCAGTACATCACTGTCAGTATCTTGGTTGTGATATTGTACTGTCGTTTACAGTATGTCACCACTGGGGAAAACTGAGTGAAGGGTACGTGGGCTCTGTCTATGTTATTTCTTACATTATTATAATGCTATAATTGTCTACATTATTTCCTACTAATTGAAAATTAACTCAAAATGAAAAGTTTAGCTAAGATAAACTTGCACTCTCAGAGCTTAAACAGCTCTATTTGGGAAGTATCTGAAAGACAAGACTGGCTTTTAGATTTTCTGTATGAGGACACGTCAGATGCCTCTTCTTGATACACTCATGATACCCTGTGCTTATTTCTATCACTGCATTGATCTTATTTTTCTACAATTAACAGTTTACATGCCTATTTCCTCCACTGAACCATGTCTTTTTTTAAGTGCATGGACTGTGTCTCAATCATCTTATACTTAGCATGTAGCCATTTGTTTGTGGACATCAGATCTGGCACATAGTAGGTGCTCAACAAATGTGTGTTGCATGGGCAAGTTAATGAATGCCTACATGGCAGCACCGGGTGGCAGATTTTTGTCTGGGACTGACTTGTGGGCTGGCTTCTGGAGGACATCTAAGAACAAAGAGGAGCTTGAATAAAATGGAGATGGTAACTGCTACTACATTCTTTAGGTTCTGGAAAATGCTCGTCAGAGCATCAAGAATTTAGACATGTCAAATTAAGTTGATTGCAAAGGTAAAATGTGAAGCAGGCAAAGATTCTCTCTGGGGTCTTTCAATTCCCTTTATTTTGCTCTGTTTTTCTTTTGAAGCATTCTCACATTCATGCCCAGACCCTATACACAAATACGTTTTCCAGTTTGGGAGCTTTCCTATGGCTATTCAAAATATCCCACTATGATGCTTCAGCCCAATAATGCCCCAAACCCCATCTTTCCTATCCCCATCATTAGACATTGAACTGTCTGGTGCTCACTTTTTTGGGCCCAATTCTTTGACAGAAATAGTTCGAATTGAATTGTGATTATCTGATAAATGACAATATGAGTCTCTCTCTTATTCATATCCCATAATAGTAGATGTCATTCTATTCTTTAACCTGGAACATGAAAAAAGTGGGAATTTGAGACCGCCATGGCAGGTCCAGTTAGTGGGTACAGTAAGCCTGACTTTGCTGTTTTGGCTCCAAGGGTGACTTCAATACAAAGTAAGCATTATAGCAACACTGATAAATTTTTACAAGGAAAGTGTTTTCCATTGCAAACTCTGTTAAGACAGTTTCTTATAACAACTGTTAAGCTATTGCAAAAATTTCATAATTTATTTTGTATTTTGAAAGTATTTTTCTTAAAATTAAGTGTTTCTATTTAAATGTTTTATAAATATTTGATTTTCTATTAGTTTTTGTTCACTTTTTATAGCTTTTGTCATCTTTATTTTTTGGTGGCTTCTTCCTTATGTCAAATTTGCAGATGTAAATTTGTCTGACATATAAATTTTCCCTTAGTTTTTCCCAGTAACAAATTTTGCTCTACAGAATTTAGCCAACATCAGTTTTAGCCTCAGACATAGTAAGGACTTAATAAATGTTGAGCTGTTACTACTATGCATTCTCTGAAACAGTGTTCTTAACAAATTTAAGATATAATTAGATACCATAAAACATCAGTGTGTACAGTTTAGTGGTTTTGAGTATATTCGCAAAGTTTTATAATCATCACTACTACCTAATTCCAGAACAATTTATTATCCTCGAAAGAAATTCCATACCCTTTAGTTGTCACTTTTCACTTTCTCCTCTCTCTAGCCCCTGGCAACCACTAACCTACTTTGTGTTTCAACGGATTTGCCATTCTGCACATTTAATATAAATAAAATCAGGCAATATGTGGCCTTTCGTTTCTGACTTTTTTCATGTAGTATAATGTTTTTAAGGTTTATGTATTAGTGCTTCATTCCTTTATATGACTGAATAATATTCTATTGTATGGATATACTGCATTATATACTTATTGAACGGATAAATCATTTTGTTCAACCGTTCATCAAATAATAGACATTTGAGTTGTTTCCACTTTTTGGCTATTACGAATAACGTTGATATGAACATCAACATGTTTGGCTTGTGTTGACATGTTTTTCGTTTTCTTGGGTATTTGCCTAAATGTGGAATTGCTGGATTAGATACCCATGAGCAATTTATGGGTGTTCCACTTTTTTCTTCATGCTAGTCAATACTTGGATTGTCTTTTTGATTGTACCATTCTAGTGAGTGTGAAACGGTATCACATTGTGGTTTTGATTTATGTTCTTTTATTGACTAATGATGTTGAGTATCTTTTTATGAGTTTATTGACTATCTGCGTATCTTCTTTGGATAAATTTCTATTCAAGTTCATTTTCTTGATTAGATTATTTGTCTTTTATTTGTTGAATCATAAATGTTCTTCAACTATTCTAGAGCAGATCCCTTACTAGATACATGATTTGTAAATATATATTTTTTTCTATTATTTGGGTGTCTTTTACTTTCTTGATGGTGTCCTTTGAAGCACAAAAGTTTTTAATTTTGGTGACACCAAATGTATTTTTGTGTATGTGTATGCTTGTGTTTTGGAAGCCATGTCTAAGACCAATCATATAATCCAATGTCACAAAGATATGCCTATGTTTCTTTTTGAAGAGTTTTAGAGTTTTCACTCTTACATTTAGGTCTGTGATCTGATTTTAGTTAGTTTTTGTATATGGTTTGAGGTAGGGGTCCAACTTCATCCATTTGCATGTGACTATTCAGTTGTCACAGCTTCATTAGTTGAATATGATTCTTTCTACATTGAATTGTCTTGGCATCTTTGCCAAAAATCAATTGACCATAAACATAGGATTTATTTCTAGATTATCAATTCTGTTCCACTAATCTATATGTCCATTCTTATACCAGATCACTCTGTCTTAATTGCTATGGCACTGTAGTAAGCTTTGAGATTGGAAAATGTGAGTCCTCCAATTTTCTTCTTTTTCAAGATTGTTTTGGTTATCCTAGGTGCCTTGATATCCCTATAAATTTTAGGATCAGCTTGGTAGTTCTTGCAAACCAAAATAGGCAGCTAGGATTTTGATAGAGATTATGTTGAATCTGTACATCACTGTGGGGAGTATTGCCATATCAAGAATATTAAAACTCCTGACCATGAGCATGAGATGGCTTTCCATTTATTTAAGGCTTCTCTAATTTCTTTCAATGATGTTTTATAGTTTTCAGTGTACAAATCTTGCACTTCTTTTGTGTCTTGGCAAATTAGATAAAAACACTGATGAAATTTAGTTTCTAGTTGATGCATGAGAAAATTTTTGTCATATTTGTGAGGCAGAATTAGTCTTAGAGAGAGGCTAGAAATATTGTAGTCAATCAACTGCTCAATTCTTGAGTGTTTTGCAGTGTCAAAGCAAAGTGAGAATATTTGGGGGCCACAAAGGCAGAGTGCTAAGTCACTTGATGAAAACTGTCCACCTTCCACAGTTAGATGGAGTGAGACAAGGGAGATCTCTGACACACCTCAAACTGTACCTCATGGTAGATCCCTGGCCTTCCAAGTAAGAGGCTGGCCTTTTCCACAGTAATCTCCCAGAGGAATGCCAATATTTCTGTGAACTTTTCTGTTCTGTAATCATCTGAATTCAGAGTCACTAATAATTTGGGATAGGAATGTTTCTCCCAATTATTCCAGACCTGCCAAGCTGCAAAAGACCACTGATGCCAAAAGTTCTCATGTAGTCAACAAACAGTACTCCAGGAATGGCCTGCCTATCTCCCCCAGTGCTGTGGCAAAGGGGAAGAAAACAGCAATGGCTGGGAAAAAAACCAGCACTGAGGACTCTCTGGAGTCTGAAACAGTTGTGGAAAAAATTCTGAGAAATTCCCCTGAAAAGAATGGGAAAGAATCCACATGAAAGATTTTATTGCTTATGACAAACTCTTGCTGTTCACATACATGTTTTTACAAACTAGACTAACATTATAAAATGTGACATATATATTATATATATATATATATCACACATACATGCATGTGCACACACACAGACACACACACATACACACTTGATGTGTTGACTAGGCTGCAGTCATAATGTGCTTCTCAAAAGAAAATATCGATTTCACTCTAAACATCTCTAAATGCAAATGGAAAAACAATTTCAGGAATCAAGTCTTCAAAGACCTTTGTGTTTTGAGGTGGACTCCCCATCCCTTCCTATTTCATTCAGGATACTTCTATCATCAGAAACTAGAGCAGACATTCATATTTAATTTAGTTTACAGATGTGCTACTCCTTAATTTACTAGAATAATTTTGCTGCCACCCTTTAAGAAGGGTACTTCCTGAGGTGCCCAAGTTATTTTATTCTTATTACATCATTTGCCTACCCAACATTCCTAACAGTAGATCAGAAAGAGGACAGACAAGGAAATAAGCAGATTTATTCTCCCCATTATACAGATGAGGAAACTGAGATGAGGGACGGAAATAGTCTTCCATCCATCATCAATTCTTTCACTCATCAATTATTTATGAAAGTTGTTTTGTATCTGGCCTAGCCTATAGATACTAGGGTTACAGTAACTGTTCTGCTCCTTCTTCTCATGGAGTTTCTAGTCTCATGGGGCAGTCACATTGTTATTTTCAAAATATAAATCTGATTGTGTCACATCTTTGCCTAAATTATTTCTGGGATTTGCCACAGGTTTCAGAATAAAGATTAAAATCCTTATGATGACTTATGAAGTTTACATGGTCTTACTCCTATACCTACTTCCAGCCTCATCTAATTTCTGCCTGCATGGCCAACTAATGCTTCAACTTTTTCAGCCATTACTTTTTTATATTTTTGGTTTTTTAGGACATGTATTTACTTCATTTTGATTTTGAGTTTTTTCAAAGTTGTGAAGGCATATAGTTCAAGGAGTTGATATTTTTAATAGCCTTATTATGAAAAATGGTGCTGGAATAACTGGTTAGCCATATGCAGAAGATTGAAACTGGACCCCTTCCTTACACCATAACCAAAAATCAGCTCAAGATAGATTAAACACTTAAATGTAAAATCTAAAATAGTAAAAACCCTGAAAGACAACCCAGACAATACCATTCTGGACATAGAAACTGACAAAGATTTCATAACAAAGACACCAAAAGCAATTGCACAAAAGAAAAGCTGACAGATGGGATCTAATTAAAGAGCTTCTGCACAACAAAGGAAACTATCAGCAGAGTGGACAGACAACCTACAGAATGGGCTTTTTTAAAACTCAAAGTAGTCTTAGAGATAATTTCTCCCTCTCCTGTAATCTCAGAGATATTGATACCTATGTTCAAGGTCACATGGCAAATGAACGTCAGAGGGAGACTAAAAGGTAGTTCTCCTCATTTCCTTTCTCATGCTCTTCAGAGTATGCCACATTGTAAAGTAACTTTCAATTAAGATGAATATAGGACTCTGCATTTGTAGTTTCTTAAGATGCCAGAAACTTGCCAACAATAGACCTTAATACATTGTTACCATAAACAATAACAGCAATGCTTGTGGCTACTGTTTAATACTCACACGTCAGTCACTGTGCCAGGCATTATGCATGTTCTGTGTCACCTTGGTTTTCACGGTGACTCTGAGGGATAGACATTATCATTAACCCTATTTTCACATAAGGAAATTGAATTTTAGGATGCTTAAACTGTTTTCCTAAATGAACCCTACTAGGCATATCTGGGCAGAAGTGGTGGAGCTAGGATTTGAATTCAACTCCATCTGGCTCTGAACTCAATATTTTTCTTCTTTAATTGACATATTGATTCTGTATTTCTCATAACGATAATTGTCACCAATTCTTGGAACCTGAAACTATCCGACTACAGATAGACCTGTCATGAGAATTCAACAAATAAATATGAATGTAAACACTAGGCCTTAGAAGAGTGCCTGGCTTGTGGTAACTACTCAACAAATGTTAGCTGCTCTTATAATCCTCTGCAGCCTCGTCCTCCTTCTGCTGTAAGCCCCTTACTCTCCTTATTGCTGGCAAATTTAGCTCTTTTCTTGATCTTACCCTTCTTTTCTTTGGTTTTCCACTGACTGACTTCCTTACCATTGTCCAATTGGAGTTTAAACTTTATTCTCTCATCTCCTTCTCCTCCTCCTCCTTCTTCTCTTTCTTCTTCTTCTCCTTCTTCTTCCTCTTCCTCCTCCTCCTTTCTTCTTCTGCTTCTGCTTCTTCCTTCTCCTCCTCTTCCTCTTCTTCCTCCTTCATCTGCCTTCCATTTCTCACTGGCTATGAATGGCCCTCAAATGGTCCAATTTGGGCTCTGCTGTCCTGGGATATTCCTCATCTTACCTCTTCACATCAATTTTTCAATTCACAACTCAAACCAGTTTCTTCCAGTAAGTCCTTTCTGGGTTAGGTAAACACTATTCACATCCACAGAAAAAAAAAGAATCCAAGTGCCCTTCCCCCAGGGGAGGTTCATTCGTTCTTCAACTACCTTCCCAGCCTTGAGAGATTTTACAGGTCTCAGTTTTCTAATCTGGAAAATAAGGGCACTTCACTTCCTAGCCCT
Source organism: Cacajao melanocephalus (assembly GCA_963573385.1). Lineage (NCBI taxonomy): Eukaryota > Metazoa > Chordata > Mammalia > Primates > Pitheciidae > Cacajao > Cacajao melanocephalus. The sequence goes on from CAUYLG010034079.1 coordinate 109,943, forward strand.
AAATTTCTTGTCTTTCATAAATGCTTTTGTTTTATTTCCAATGTTAGATCCTGCTGTAAGCTGGGAGCCTGGGGCTGCTGCACATCCCGCAAAAACTGCTCAAGATTGCTGAGCCTTCTTGGGGCCCTTTCCTTTGCTTTTATTCCTCCTTGAAAAAGAAGTAAAATTAGTTATCTTTAGAAACTGTTGGTAGAAGACAATGTGTTTATTACTATGGGGAAAAATCATATCAAATTAAGACCATCTTCATTCATCATTCTGGGAATATCTATTTTTGTGGGGAGTAGTGACTAACACACACACACACACACACACATTTCACTCTCTGCAATGAAATTAGAAAAACAAAGATGCTGACAAGAAGTATATCTTTAGGGTTGACTTCTCTTCCTTTACTGTGCCTCTTCCTTCTCTCCCCACCTCTAGATCAAGTGATTTCTCCTCTATTTTTAAAATTCTGTTATATCCTGTCTCCTTGAGCAGCACTGGTGTTTGAAATCTTCCACCCTCACTATCAATTCAAATATCCATCCCCAAGAAAGGGTGACAAACAAGTAAGAGGGGGTTAATGGGAATATTTAGGGAGAGGAAAGATAAATCATGTATTAGATTAGACCCAATATATTTCTAGCCTTTCACTAGTCACTTACTACATGTTATTTGATCTAATAACAATAATAATTCTGCAAGGATTACTGTTATCACCATTTTATAGTTGAGGAAATGGAAACTCAGGGAGGTTAAATAAACTGTCTATTATTGCATAGTTGATTTACTCAAGTTAGGCTTTAGCTAAGGTCTGCTTGACTCCAAAGCCTGTGCTTTTTTTTTCCTTTCCTCTATTGATTATCCATGCCTGCTAAACAAATTACCACCAAGACTTAGTTGCTTAAAACAACAAACATTTATTATTGCACAATTTATATGAGTCAGGAATTGGGTGCGACTTAGCTGGGTGCTTTGAACTCAGGGTTTCTCACAAGCCTTCAAACAAAGTGTTGGTTGAGGCTGCCTCATCTATCTCAAGGCTCGACTCAGGGAGGATCCTCCTCCAAGCTCATGCATGTGCTGTTGGCAGGCCTCAGCTTCTCACTAGCTGTGTGCTGAGGACATACATTTCTTGCCATGTGAACATCTCCATAGGGCACGTCACAACATGGCAATTGGCTCCCCCTGGAGTGAGTAATTAAGAGAGGGAAAGAAGGCACCCAAGATGGAAGCCACAGTCTTTTTATAACCTGAAACTGAAAGTGACACCTGTCACTTCTGTTGTATTTTCTTCTTTAGAAGTGAGTCAATAAGTCTAGCCCACACTCAAAGGGAGGGGAGCACACAAAGGCATGAATATCAGGAGGTGGGACTCACTAGGGGTCTTGTAGAAATTATCTTTCTGAGCTCATTTTTATGTTCTAACATATTCTTTGCTTTACAAAAACTGGGTATGTTTAAACAATCCCTTAGGTAAAACTGAGCATTCTACTTGTGTTTAGCTCCTCACATGAACATTGCTTTACTAAAATTTTCAGGAAAGAATTTCAGAGAAGTTCACAAACACTTTGAACCAGACAGCTCAAAGTAAGTTTGAAAAATGCAGCAGTGCATATATTATACATTTTATGCTATATATTACATATTATATAATGTTATACATATTATATATATAAAATATTGTTTTGGTGTATGTGTCTATAAATACATTTTATATATGTCTATATATACAACATTAAAAAAATAAGCTGCAATGTATGAAATATAATATAAAATAATAGGGATAAGTAGCATCTGGCACAATGTTCTTTACACTTATACAAGCCTTATTTTGCAAAGATTTCTATAATCTTACAATTTGGATAAGATCCGAAAGAAATATCTCAATGGCCACTTGAACATGCATACACATCTGTCCTCTCACTAATAACAGCTTATTAATGTCTGGAATTAGCCAACAACATTTATTTACCACATGCTAAGAACAGAGCCCTTTAGTGAACACATAGTAAATGAAATTTTAGTAGCTCCAAAGCATTATAATCCAATTGATGAGGCTGAATTATATGAACCTCATACAGCCTAATGAAAAATATGATATAGATAGGTGGCAGAGTGCTTGAACAAGGCCTTGGGGGGTCCCAGAGACCTGGCTTCAAACGTCTGCTCTATGGCTGGGGATTTTGGGGTAAATACTCTTGTCTGAAAATAGGTAAAATAATATCCACCTGATAAGACAAAAATGATGAAAGACAGTGCAGTCAAATGATTCAGATGCATGGACTCTGGCACTAGACGCTTGGGTTCAGTTCCTGGCTCTGCTACTTACTATAGGCAAGTCCTTAACTTTTCTGCCTCAGCTTCCCCATCTGAAAAATGGAGATAACAATGGTACCTACGTCACAGGTCTGTTGGGAGAATTAATTAAGTTAATATGTGCAAAGCACTTAGAACAGTGCTTGGCACTCAGTAAGCATCGTCCATAAAGAAAAACGAAGCTATTTGTGTAAAGCTCTTCCCAGAATACCTGGCATAAAGAAATTAATACATTATTCTCAATAGTTTAATCTTTAATTTCTTCATCTGTAAAATGGGAATATTAATGATTGTCATATAGAGTTCTTATGAAAATAAAATAAAAGGATATATATAAAGCACTAACAGTTTGTGGTCCAAATAAGGAGTTAGTAAATGGTAGCTATTTTTATTATGAATATTCACAAGCATTTATAGAGCTAGCAATAAGTGGGAGTTGCAAATGCCAAATAAACTAGTGCAAAACCTCTCCCAACCATGAAGTAAATATCTCAGCTCCAAGTAAGTGCCTTGCTCTGAGATTACTACAAGATGTTTCCCTGCTCTCTTAGTCTGAGTTCCTTGGGGGCTATATGTATCTGGGGAATTGTGAGTCTGAGAATGGTTTCTACTTGGTATTTTAATTGGCATATTAAGTTTCTTATCTACTTCTCTTTTGTGTTTTTAATCATACTCCTCTGTGGTTGCAGGCTGAGGGCAGAAAGAACGTATTAGAAATAGCTTGTAGAGATAAAGGCCTTAGATACACTGAGGGCTGGTAGCCTGGGATTGCCGAATTGCAAGCAGAGGGAGCTGGCTGCCGACTCCATAAGCTGTTTCCAGAGGGCTGCATTTGCCAGGTGAGGAGATGGGGAGGCTCAGGGGCACCCAAAGGACTGGCTGAAATTTTCCTGTTCTGCTTCGCAGGGACAGCCACTGGGCCTTAGCTCTTTTCCTGAGAGCCCCAGTCAAGAACACTTAATGTCTTGGGCCTCTCCTTCAAGTCTGAGTGACATTTAATAGGTAGCACCAGTTTGGGTAGAAAGGAATGCATTTCTCAAAAACATAACCCCGTCTTTGGCCCTGCTAATGATAGCCACAAACCAAGGGAGAAGAAAAACATTTTTAAACCTAGTTCTGGGAAGTAGATTGCCCCCTGACCTCCTCCCCAGGGCCAGAACACCAACTATCAGACTGAAGGCAAACATACTGCAAAACAAGACAGTGGGGAGACACCACTTCATGACTAATTGGCTTTAGGAACATGGAAGAGAGGAAAATATATAAACAATCATCTGAGCTTTAAAAAATAAATACCACTCAGGGCCGTGGATTGCTCACATAATTTCATATTTATTTGAAACCCCAACCCCAGTGAGTATCACTGCCCCACACCAATGTTGAGTTCATTTGAGATCCAGCATTCAGAATGACAATCTTCAACTATATTAGAAATTTTACTTGCTTTTGGTCTCTCTTTTATTTTTTAACCTGGTGGTTTCAGAGAAATCTTGTCAAAATTTACTTAGTAATAATTTGTGTATCTTAAATCAAGTAATTTTCATAAAAGTCCCAACTTTCAACACCTTTCAAATGGTATTAGCTTGGCTTTAAACTCCTTGGTTAGAGAATCTCAGTAAGTTCCTGGTATCTGTTATCAACTCCCTGTGTAGGGATTAGTACTGTGTTTTCACGTGGGATATAAACATATCCGAATAATTCTCCAGAGCCTCACTTGTTGAAATCTGACATTTGTCCTATCACTTAATTACGGCTTAGCTCCCAGACAGCTTAGCTGGCACCTCTTTGACAGCTGCCTGCCTCTCCCCGCAACACACAAGACTCAGTCCTGGTCCCAAGCTTTCCCTTAGCTAAGGAAGCAAAGCTAATAACAGAGTACAGACTAGGCAGTCTCCATCTTGAAAGATGAGGTAGTCTTTGAGTGGGTTAGGGCTACTAGCTACAGAGAGTTCAAACCATCAGATACTTGCATTTGGCTCCACAGGGCTTACAACTGTGTACCCCAACTCTTTCTCCTAGTGACTCCTCCCAGGCTACCATTTTGTCTTTTCTCACCATCTGCTTGTCCCACGTGCTCCCTCAAAACGCACTTTTCTAGGGAGCATTTCCTCTCTTCAGTGTTGCGAAAACAGAAGCTATTGCTCTGAAAGTTAAAGACCCCACAGCAGAATATAGAAATGGAGGACTGGAATTAGCAGAAAGACCAGAGGAGAGAGAAAAGGAGAAAAAGTCCTTATTTGAGATACGTGAGACTTGAAGGAAGCACGCAATGATCCTAGCAGTCAATTCCAGTTCATGTGATAATCCTTGTTCCGCTACCATAGAGTGTTTTCTTTCTCCGTAAAGTAAAACACTGGCTTTCATCCAGTCGAACGCTGGTAAAAGTGTAAACACTAGCTCTTCAGGGAAAGGAAAAGCACTGGTTTGTAGCATTTGCTGATTTCCTTGGAATAAATACTCCCTCCATGGTCAATTTCAAGATACCAAAATGAAATTACTAACAAGGACATGGGAAGAGATGCACACAAGCAGCTTCTGAGAGCCAGTGCTAGCCAGGTCCCGCAGAGGTTGGAGGAGGCCAGGGAAGGGTTTATAAAGCAAACATTTCTTCAGCTTGAATCTAAAAAGATGAGTAGGTAATTACTGAGTGGACAGAAAGGCAGGGAAAGAAGGCAAGAGGCAAGTATTTTTGGCAAAGGGTGAACAACTTTGGCTGCATTCTAAGCATACATGTGTGCAATGTGTATGCACACACTTGTATGTGGCATGCATAGTATGGGCTGGACTGGGAAAAATACCCCCTCAAACAGGTCATCTGTGGCTGTAGCAACGAATCTTAATCGCCTACATGATTCCCAAACTCAATATAACAGTTTCCTTTCAGGACTATTTGTTCCAAATCACGATGAATATCTTCTAACTGGATTTCTTTCAAGAAAGAGTTGTTTCAAATAGAGACATAACCTCATTTTATTATGCTTTGCTTTAGATACCACATTTTTACAAATTGAAGGTTTGTGGCAACCCTGCATCAAACAAGTCTATTGGAGCCATTTTTCTAACAGCACATGCTCACTTCATGTCTCTGTGACACATTTTGGTAATTCTTGCAATATTTCAAGCTTTTTCATTATTATAATATTATTTAGAAAGATCTGTGATCAGTGAT
>CAUYLG010034080.1:0-70120 GCA_963573385.1 Cacajao melanocephalus
TTTGTTTTGTTTTGTTTTGTTTTGTTTTGTTTTTGAGATGGAGTTTCACTCTCCTTACCCAGGCTGGAGTGCAATGGTGCAATCTCGGCTCATCGCAACCTCCGCCTCCTGGGTTCAAGCAATTCTCCTGCCTCAGCCTCCTGCATAGCTGGGATTACAGGCACATACCACCATGCCTGACTAATTTTTGTATTTTTAGTAGAGATGGAGTTTCACCATGTTGGTCAGACTGGTCTCGAACTCCTGACCTCAGGTAATCCACCCACTTCAGCCTCCCAGAGTGCTGGGATTACAGGCAAGCGCCACCGTGCCCAGCCACTTTGCATTTAAGAAAAATTATGCTTTATTTTGTTTATTTATTTGAGATGGAGTCTGGAGTGCAGTGGCACCCAACTCACTGCAACCTCTGCTTCCCTGGTTTAAGCGATTCTTGTGCCTCAGCCTCCTAAGTATCTGGGATTACAGGTGTGCACCACCACACCCTGCTAATTTTTGTATTATTAGTAGAGATGGGGTTTTACCGTGTTGTCCATGCTGGTCTCGAACTCCTGATCAAGTTATTCACCTGCCTCGGCCTCCTAAAGTTCTGGGATTATAGGTGTGAGCCACTGTGCCTGGCCAAAATCATGCGTTTTTAAACTGACAGATAAAATTTTATGTATTTATCATGTAGAACATGATGTTTTGGAGTAATATGCATTGTGTTAATTAACATATGCATTACTTGACATAGTCATCATTTTTGTGGTGAGAACACTTAACATCCAGGCTTTTAGCATTTTTCAAGGATACAAAATATTGTTATTAAGCATAGTCACCATGTTGTGCATTAGATATCTTGGACATACTCCTCCTGTCTAACTGAAATTTTGTATCCTTTGACCTGCATCTCTCCACTGCCCCCCTACCCCAGTTGCTTTACATTTTCTATGTAGATAATAATGTCTTCTGCAAACAGGAACAGTTTTACTTCTTCTTTTCCAATCTGCAGGCCTTTCATTTCCCTTTCTTGTCATTTTGCACAAATTAAAATTTCAGGGCTGTATTAAATAAGACCAATGAGAGTGAACATCTTTGCCTTGTTCCTGATCCTAGGGGAAAGCATTTAGTTTCTCTCTATTAAGTATAGGTTAGCTGTAAGCTTTTGTAGATGTTCTTTATCAAGTTAAGGAATTTCTCCTGTATTCCTATGTTTCTTTTTAGAGTATCATGAATGGATATTGGATTTTGACAAATGATTTTTTCTGCATTGATTAATGTGATCATGTGGTGTTTTCTTCTTTAGTACATTCATATGGTGGATTACCTTGATTGTTTTGTTTTCAAATATTGTACCAGTCTTGCATTTCTGGAATAAGTCCCACTTGATCATGGTGTATGATTATTTTTATATATTGCTTCTACTTGCTGATGTTTTGTGAAGGAGTTTCGTGTCTATTCATGAAGGATATTGGTCTGCAGTTTCCTTTTCTTTTATCTGCCACCCTGCCCGGCTAATTTTTGTATTTAAGTAGAGACAGGGTTTCACCATGTTGGCCAGGCTAGTCTCAAACTCCTGACTGCAGGTGATCCACCCACCTTGGCCTCCCAAAGTGCTGGGAGTACAGGTGTGAGCCTTGCAAAATAATTTGTCATTGTTTTTATTTTCTAGGGAAGGGTATAATTAATTACCTTATCTATTATTTGTAAAATTTTAAGTTTGGTGTTTCTGTTTTAAGAGTTTTTAAATTACAAATTCAATTTTCTCAGTAGTTATTAGGCTATCCAAATTATCTATTTCATACTGGGGGAGTTGTGGTAATTCGTGTTTTTTCAGTAATTAGTCCATTTCATCTACATTGTCAAATTTATATGTGTAGAGTTGTTTGTAATTATGCTTTCATTCTAATAGCTGGTAATCTGTGTCTTCTTTTTTCTTTGTTAGCCTTGCTAGAGGTTTGTCAATTTTATTAATCTTGTGAAGAATCAATACTTTGTTTCATTGATTTTCTCTATTGTGTTTCTGTTTTCAATTTTACTGATTTATTTTTATATTTTCTTTCTTTTGCTTGCTTTGTGTTTATTTTGACCTTCGTCTTCTATGTTCTTGAGATGAGAGTAGAGACTGATTTGAGACTTTTTCTTTTTTCTAATGTAAGCATTTAGTGTTATAAATTTTCCTTTCAGCATTGCTTTAACTATGTCTCACAAATTTTGATATTCACTTTATTTCTTTTAAGAAATTTTTAAAAAGTACATTAAGCTGGCCAGGTGCCAGTTTTCACACCTGTAATCCTAGCACTTTGGGAGGCCGAGGTGGGCAGATCATGAGGTCAGGAGTTCAAGACTAGCCTGGCCAACATAGTGAAACCCTGTCTCTACTAAAAATACAAAAGATTAGCTGGGTGTGGTGGCGGGCACCTGTAATCCCAGCTACTCAGGAGGCTGAGGCAGGGGAATCGCTTGAACTCAGGAGGTGGAGGTTGCAGTGAGCCAAGATTGCGCCATTGCACTCTAGCCCGGGTGACAATGTGAGACTCCATCTCAAAAAACAAAACAAAACAAAACAAAATATTGAACTGAATAAAAATGAATATCAAAAATTAATATCTTTGACCCATGGATGATTTTAGAAATGTGTTGTCCAGTTTTCAAGCATTTGGAGACTTTCTTCATTATCTTTCCGTTAACTTCTTTCTAGTTTGATTCCACTAGAGCACACTCTATATGACTTCTATTCTTTTAAATGTGTTGTGTTTAAAAAGTGTTATTGAGATAAAATCCACATACCATATATTTCACCCACTTAAAATGTACAATTCAATGGCCCTTTTGATATTTGTAGAGTTGTGCAAACATCACCACAGTCAATTTTGGAACTGTTTCGTTATCCCTAAAAGAAATCCTACACTCTTTAGCTGTCACCTTCTTCCTCCCCATTCAGTTCTTCACTGTTGAGCTTTGTTTTATGGCCCAGGGTAGGGTGTAAGGATATGTTCGGCCAATACTTGAATGTTTGTTTTGCTATTGTTGGGTAGAGTGTTCCATAAATGTCTATTAGATCCTGTTATTCAGTGGTGTTAAGTTCTTATCAACTCCATGTTGATTTTTTTGTCTAGTTGTTCTATCATTTGGTAAGACAGGGTGTTGAGTCTCCAACTATAATGATGGATTTGTCTGTTTTTCCTTCAGGACCTTTTCTTGATCCTTTTATTCCTCTGTCTCTTGAAATTTTCATTTCTCTGAAGTCTATTTTATGTTATTAATATAGCCATTCCTTTCTTTTGATTAATGTTTACATGATATGTTTTATTCTTTTAATTTCAAGCAACATATATTGGTATATATATATATATATATATATATATATATATATATATTTCAATTGAGACAGAATTTTGCTCTGTCACCCAGGCTGGAGTGCAGCAGCACAATCTTGGCTCACTGCAACTTCCACCTCCTGGGTTCAAGCAATTCTTGTGCCTCAGCTTCCTGAGTAGCTGGGACTACCGGCACGTGCCACCATGCCCGACTAATTTTTTTGGATTATTAGTAGAGATGGGATTTTACCATGTTGTCCAGGCTGGTCTCGAACTCCTGACCTCAGGTGATCCATCTGCCATGGCCTCCCAAAGTTCTGGGATTACAGGCATGAGCCACTGTGCCTGGCCTAAAGCAGGTTTCTTATAGCTATGTTTTTAAATTCACTCTGCTATCTCTGTCTTTTAATGGACATAATTAGATCATTTACATTTAGACAGTTATTGATAGGTTGCAGCTTAAGTCTACCATTTTATTTATGTTTTTTAAACATTTAGTTTGTCCTCCCCTTTTTTCTTCTTGTCTTTCTGTAGATTATTTGAATATTTTTTAGAATTTCATTTTGATTTATCTAAATTGTTTTTGATTATTATCTCTTTGTATAGTGTTGTTAGTGGTTGCTGTCAGTATTACATTATATGTATACATAAATATATACACACACATATATACACGTATACATATATAGGTATATATATGTGTGTATGTAACTTTTCACAGTGTTGTCATTTTACTACTTCAATGAAGTATAGAAACCTATACTTTTCCCATTTATAATTCTCTACATACATTTAGAAGCACTTCAGACAGGGTTATAATTTTTGCTTCAACCATCAGTATAATTTAGAAGTCTTAAGAGGAGATGGAAATTTTATTGTAATTACATATATTTTTGCTTACCATGTTATTTCTCTCTTCTTGATGTTTTTGGATTCCTTCTTTCATCATTTTTCATTCTGTTGCATGATCTTCCTTCTGCCATTCCTTTAGGGTAGATCTGCTGGCAACACATTCTCTTATTTTCCTTTATCTGAGAATGTCTTGATTTCCCTTTGATTCCTGAAGCATATTTTTACTGAATCTAGAATTTTGTGTTGACACTTCTTTTCTTTCAGCACTTGAAAACTGTTGTGTCACTTCCTTCTGGCTTCCTTAGTTTCTGATAAGAAATCTGTTATTTGAATTGTTTTTCCCTTATAGGTGAAGTGTTGTTTCACTGCTTTTTGTCTTTTAGTCTTTTCAGAAGTTTGAGTATGATGTATTTTGGTGTGGATTTTATTGGGCTTTTAGTTTGGAGTTCAGCATTTTGAATCTGTAGATTTACGTCTTTTGCCAAATTTGGTAAGTTTTCAGCTATTATTTTTTGAATACTTTTCCAGCCCTGACCTCTTTGTCTCTTTCCTGGACCCTGATGACAACAGTGTTGGATCTTTTATTTTAGTCTCAGTGGTCTTTGAGACTTTCTCCCTCCCTCCCTCCCTTCCTCCTTTTCTGTCTCTTTTTCCATCTTTCCTCCTGCTCCTCCTCTTTCTTCTTCATTTTTTTGGCCAGTCTGTTTTCTTTCTGTTCTTTGTATTGGGTAATTTCTATTTTTATTTTTTTGAGACAATGTCTCACTCTGTTACCCAGGCTGGAGTGCAGTGGCATGGTCTCAGCTCACTGCAACCTCCGCCTCCCGGGTTCAAGCGATTCTCCTGCCTCAGCCTCCTGAGTAGCTGGGATTACAGGTGCCCGCCACCACGCCCAGCTACTTTTTTGTAGTTTTAGTAAAGACAGATTTTCACCATGTTGGCCAGGCTGGTCTGGAACTCCTGACCTAGTGATCCACCTGCCTCGGCCTCCCAAAGTGCCTCTATTGTTTTCTGTTGAAGTTCACTGATTATTTTGCTTGCCCTGTCCATTCTATGTTAAGTCTATCCATTCAATTTGGTTAAAATTTCCATTAAAAAAATTGAGATGGAGTTTCATTCTTGTTGTCCAGGCTGGGGTGCAATGGTGCAATCTTGGCTCACCGAAACCTTCTCCTCCCAGGTTCAAGCAATTCTCCTGCCTCAACCTCCCGAGTAGATGAGATTACAGGCATGCATCACCACGCCCAGCTAATTTTGTATTTTTAGTAGAGGCAGTGTTTCTCCATGTTGGTCAGGTTGGTCTCAAACTCCCAGCCTCAGGCGATCCACCCACCTCAGCCGCCCAAAGTGCTGGGATTATAGGCATGAGCCACCATGCCAGGCCAAAATATATATCTTTTATTTCTTTGCCAAGACTACTTTTTCATTTGTGTCAAGCACATTTGTTGTTGTTTGTTAAGGCATTTTTATGACATGTGCTTTAAAACCCTTGTCAGGTAATTCTAATATCTGTGCTCTCAGTGCTGTGTCTGTCAACTGTCTTTTCTCTTTCAGTTTGGGATCTTCCTGGCTCTTTGCATAAGTGATACTCAATGGAAACTTTAACAATTTAAGTATTATGTTATTTGACTCTAAATCTTATTTAAACCTTCTGTTTTGACAGGCTATTTTGGACGCTACTGTAGCAGAAGAAGGGGGACATTCGCTTGTTACTTCTAGATGGGGGTAAATATCCAGGCTTTCTGTTTTGCTTCCATTGACACCCAGTGGACTGGGGGAGCCTTGTTGCTGCTGGGTGGTTGTGGGTATTCTGGTTCTAAGCCTCCCTAATACCTCCCTGTCTGGGAGGGGTAGGAGTGCCTTGTGTCTGCTTGTCACAATGCTTTCACTGTCACCATGGGGGAAGAGGGAGGAAGGGTGGCCTCATTATCTCTGGGAAAACGTTAAGTCACTGAATCTCTATTAGTCCTCCTCTGACATGAACCCAGCAGGGAGAGGAGGAGTGGGGGGCTTCATCACTCCTGGGTGGGAGTGGAAGTCCAGGCTCCCCTGACACTGCTGGGGGGTGAGGGATGGGCTCCTTATTACTGCCATGCAGGGATAAAAGTCCATCCCAGTCCTTACTCAGCCTTGGTGGGGGTGTTGGGTACCTTGCTACATCCTCACGAGACTGGAAGTCTAGGCTCCCCGCTCAGTCTTTGCTGGTAAATGGGCAGTTACTGTCTAACTGTGTTCCATCTCATTAGACTGTCCCCTTCCTGGTCCTTGGGCTAGAGATGGCGGGCTGTTCTTGGGGCTTTTCAGTCTGTGCCCCTTGATATTTTGAAGTTGTCTGCTTCTTCAGCTCCAAGTCTGAGATAATGAAGCAAAAAAAGACCCAGTGAACCCCTCACTGGGTTGTTCTGTGGGCCTCAAAGTACCTGGATCATTTGCCTCCTCTCCCCCTTCCAGAACCTTCTTATGTTTGTTTTATATCTAGTGTTGAGGGTTTTTATTACCACTTAGTCGGAAGAACAGGGAAAAGTATGTCTGCTCTGTCTTCCCTGGAGCTCAGATCCACAGCTTGTTTTTTGTTTGTTGTTTTAAAATGATTAGTTTTGTTTTTAAATGAAACTGAGTTTTCTTTGAAGAGGCCAAGCAAGTTGTCTGTTGGAGCTTCTCACGGTCAGAATCTGTCTAGCTCTTCCCTTGTGATTAGCTTCAAGCCATTTTGGCGAGAAGTTGTGTGGGCGATGCTGTGTAGTTCTCTAATCACAAGGAGGCACAGAATGTTGGGGGGGCCCGGCTGGGGGTCACAGGAAGCTTGATCACGTCTTCCTTTCTGTATGTAATAAATTATCTGTGGTGTGAAAGTCTGAGATCATGTGAGCATCCTCTTCCCAAGCAGCCTTTTACTAAGTGGTTTTAGCATGTCTAGGTGAATAGATTAAGGTTTACAAAATGCTAATTTTTCTAATTCTGTCATTTCCTTTACATTTATTAGCTGGTATTCTTCCATGAAGAAGAGCTTTATCCAAAGCCACACCCCTTTATTCTCTTTTTAGTATCAATATGCATTTTAATTCATGTTTCATAATTCAGTACTGTCATATTTTTATTGAAATTGTCCTAAGTAGTGCAAATTGAGTTTCTTCTGGTTCACTCTTAGGTCCATTTAACACGACTCCGTTCATCTTTGGGCATTTCTTTGATTTCTGGGCAGCATGAGATGTCCCAGACTCACCATGTTCATTTCATAGTCCACACCTAGAATCAGCTATTTCTCCAAGGAGCCCTGCTGCCTTTCAGTAAGGAATGGTATTTAGAAATGTAGATGATTTCTAAGGGAGAAGAGTTTTCTAAGGGAAGATAAAGTATTGAATAGTAATTCGTAGTCACAACTGCTACTGTATCCTTGGTGACTTAGGCCCTCATTTCAAGTTAGGGAGGTAGAGCTTCATTTGTCAGTGATTTGTGTGCTTGTGTCTCCCCTACCTGGCTGGCTTTCTTGGGAGCCAGGAAAGTATCTTTTCCATTTTTATATTCACAGTATTTAACTCTGTTTCTGGAACAGAGGAGGCATTTAATAAATATTTGGACTTAAATTGTGCTAAACAGACTCCTAGGCTGTGCATCATAGAATCCAAGTATTTTTCTTGGGCAATTCAAGTGATTTTTTAAAAAAATTATCCTTTAAGTTCTGGGGTACATGTGCAGATCATGAAGGTTTGTTACATAGGTATACACATGCTATTGTGTTTTGCTGCATCCATCCCCCGGTCATCTACATTAGATGTTTCTCCTAATGTTATCCCTTCCCAATCTCCCCACCCCCTGCTATCCCTCCCCTAGCCACCCTCAACCCCCAACAGGCCCTGGTGTGTGATGTTCCCCTCCCTGTGTCTCTGTGTTCCCATTGTTCAACACTCACGAGTGAGAACATGTGTTGTTTGGTTTTCGGTTCTTGTGTCAGTTTGCTGAGAATTATGGTTTCCAGCTTCATCCATGTCCCTGCAAAGGACATGAACTCATCCTTTTTTATGACTACATAGAATTCCATGGTATATATGTGCCACATTTTATTTATCCAGTCTATCATTGATGGCCATTTGGGTTGATTCCAAGTCTTTGCTATTGTGAACAGTGCTGCAATAAACATACGTGTGCATGTATCTATAATAGAGTGATTTATAATCCTTTGGACATATACTCAGTAATGGGATTGCTGGGTCAAATGATATTTCTAGTTCGAGATCCTTGAGGAATCACCACACTGTCTTCCACAATGGTTTAACTAATTTACACTCCCACTAACAGTGTAAAAGTGTTCCTATTTCTCCACATCCTCTCCAGCATCTGTTGTCTCCCGATTTTTTAATGATCACCATTCTAACTGGTATGAAGTGGTATCTCAATGTGGTTTTGATTTGCATTTCTCTAATGACCAGTGACGATGAGCTTCTTTTCATATGTTTGTTAGCTGCATATATGTCTTCTTTTGAGAAGTGCCTGTTCATATCCCCATAAGTTGATTCTTTAACTTGGGACTTTGTTCATAGAAATTGAGAAGGACTGAAACACTTTGAATAAACTACACACACATTTATTAAATAGTTAAATGGTTAACAAAGGCACATCAATAACTACTTACTATATATAACTATATATAATTAACACAGATACAATTCTCTCTTAACAGCCATTTTTTCCAACAAAGAGTTGTTCAATTCTTTGTCATAAAGGCTAAAAGCAAAGTCTTAGTCCCCATCTTATGCTTTCCCACCCTCTTCTTGAGAACTACATTGCCTATTACACCTCTATGAGTTGATCATCATCTTCTGTAGCCATAAGGTCTCTAGAAGCATGCTGACTGCAGGATCCTCAGATTATTTCTCCATTCCCTCAAGTCCAGTTTTTAATGAACAGGCTGTCGGCTTTAGCAGGTGATGTTACGTCCCTTCATCCAGTTACTCTGATTTTTTAAAAATCAATCTTTCTTTGTACTTGTACATGCATGTATTGCATTACGTCACTTATGAAGAGATACTTCCCTCTCTCTCACCAGGAAACCTGGATTTGTGTGTGCATATCTGTTGCACTTAGCACTAGATGCCCTGCCTGCCTCTTCACTGTGTTCTTTCCATGCACAACACAAAAATGCTGGGCTACACTGACCAGAACTGCCTTTGTATACTAATTTCTGTATCCACTTTAGAATGCTGTGCTTTTGCTTTGGACATGTTTGTACAGATGCGAATCAGGTAGTCTGTCCCTCTCACAAAGCTCACCCTATTTCCTGGTGGCTGCCCTTTGCATCCAAAAGCCTCTTTGGAGCTTTTGGCTTTTATTCCCGAGACACCCATTGTCCTCCTGCCTAAGGGAGTAGTGTAAGTCAGGCCCTGAAAGGAATAGCTGGGACGACTTAGTTAAATGTGCATTTCTAGTACAGGAAAGAGCCAAGCAGAAAATCAGAGAGTGTGTGTCCATCTGTTGAAGTTTAACAAATATAGGCATTAAATTAATCCAGATTTATAATCATATATCTGGCCTGTCACTGTATCATGCCCTCTACAGGTGATGACCATGGGAGTGGATTCTGGTCAGTGGAATTTTAGAATGTTCACTATCTAGTCAGTATTTTAGGTTCATTATCATATCACAACTTTCCTGATAATAACAAAATTCTAAGAATCTTCATTTTTAGCCTTCCTGAGGTGGTGAATGACTGCACTGCTTATGGGAACTCCAGCTCTGCACCTAAACACTGAGATTCAATGCCTAGAAGTTTGCTTAAGTAAAATATACCGCCCTTATCTATGCATGTAGCTGTCTGATATTTGCCCACTGGAAAGTCATGCCTTTTTAAATGTGAACATTTCCGTGAGGAGCAGCACATTAAGTACGGCCATTTTTGAACACCATAGGCTAATTCATCTCTTAGATTTCAACTATGAGCAGCTCTCTATAGTCTGAGAAGCCCAACAGGAAATTACTGAAGGGGAAAATTCCAGATCTATCAGAGAAAGCAGGCCTGATAAGTTGCTATTATGAGGATTTTTGAGGGCCAGAGGCCACCATGAGGGATGAGAAAAGGATACTGTGAAAAGAATTTGAAAAGTACCCAAGACAAACTTGGTTTACATCTGGTTTTGCCTATGGGTCGACTGTCTTCCAGCCAATAGAAACTCCAAGTCTCCACTTTGATGATGGTCGGGAATGCTTGCCCTGAATTCTTACCTATCATTCAGCAGCTTCAAAGAGAAAGACATTAACTGAATTCTGGGGAGGCCAAAGACCTCTTGTAAATGTCTATATACTGAATTGGTGTTAGTTCTGGTATTATCAGACTCACAGAAACACGTACAACACATTAAATGGCTCGAAATTGGCTCATCAAGAAATGCCATTGTGGGAACCACCTTAGAAATAGTAAAACAGGGCACAAGGAGCAAGGGAACTATGTATAGGGCAGCTGACACTTGGCAAGGACCCAGCCTCCTCCCTAACCCTCTTCACTGTTAAGAGACACATCAGGAATACTTTGCTCTGCCACAGCCTCTGATCTAAACTTTCTTCACCCCAGTTTTCTATCAGCCCGACTCCAGAACAGTGGTCAATGCAGAGAAGTTCCAGATTCACGTTTTTGAAGCATTTTGAAATAAGGCAGAATAAAGTATTACCAAAGTACATTTACTTTCTTAAAGAACAAAAATGATCATCCTTTTATTCCTGTGCCATTTGTTAAAGATAACCAATTTTAAGTGAGAGAAAACATTTTAATGGAAAAATTCATGCATCTCATTGTTATGAAACGATTGATGCCCATCTGGAAAGTATGAAATGAACAACACTGGTTTCATATGTTCCACTGGGGATGCAGGATAGAAATGAATAACTGGCAAACAGAAATTTCTAATAATGTATCTTAGAATATGCCTTACGATTTCTGAGGCACAATAGAAACTAGTAAGCATTCTCTCAAATTTTTTACTTTTCTTTTACTAAAATAGAAGCGTCTTGTGTTAGTAACTTCAATCTTACAGGTGTAATAAGCCTAACACGATGGATGTATTATCTACATAATTCAAAATACTGATATTATTATTGGAAATAAGTTTACTCTGTGTATGAAATATAACATGAGCCAAATCACAAATTTAAATTTCATTTTAGAATTAATATTAGGATTAATATATTAGAACATGAGTAGCCTTCAAGTGAACTCCTAGTGAATATGGATTCATAAAAAAGACATAACAAAGAAGTTTATGCACTTTATTAAAAGAACAAAAAATAAACATAGAAGTAGCATACTAAAATGAGTTGCATAATGTGCACTTTTAAACATAAACAAGCACTACAGCACTATAACTTGAAAAAAAAATCAAAGCATCTGCAGTTGAAGGAATGAGCTATTGCATTTTGGAGGAAAAACACTATGGGAAGAGTTTGTACTCATGAAATATTCTGGTCATTATTTAAATCTATAATGTTGCACAGGGCTAATAATTTTCTTATATATATTTTTAATTGTCATTCTCCACCCAAATTATGTGCTTCCATTTTTCACATTATTCCAGATTGTTGTTATATGAATATATAAAGTTAGCCCTTTAAAAAAGAATGTATTTAGGAAAATCCTTTAAAATTTTTTTAATTTAAATCATTGTAATTTGGGAGCATGGGGACAAATGGCTCATTTTATATTAAAGCAGCAACAATGATATTAAAAAGAAATTCATTTTGAAAAGGGTATTCATTCCCATAATCCAGTGATATGATGGTCATATCATTCTCTCAACTGCTAGACACAAAACACATAGCAACAAAATAATTTGTTTCCATCACTAACATATAGCATCTCTACACAGAAATAAAGCTCTGGAACCATGCAGTTTTATGACAGATAAATCTTTAGGTTGTATGCTTTGGGAGAAAAAAAAAGCACTGCTTAATAGTTATGTTACTTTTAGGTCTTGTTACAGAGGTATTTTTTTAAAAAACTAATATGATGTAGATGCCTAGCGAGGATTTTGCAATACTTGCAAAGAGCTGCGACTTATTTCATACTGATTCATTTTTTCTTTACATATATAATAATTGTGGATGGATTCTATTTAAAGATAAAATTTCTCTTGAATAATCCAGCTTTTGAGTATTAGTTATTCTCTTACAGGCAAAAAAAAGTGGAAGGGCTGGAAACAGCACAAATTAGTCAAACTAAATACTTTCTTGAGCTTAGTAATAGAGGTTTTGTTTGTTTTTTTTTTTTTTTGGCCTCAGTTACATGCATTTGTTATACTTAATTCCATAACTTGTCTTATTTATTGAAACACAAGTTCTATGATAAAATTCCAGAGTATGACCCGGTGGCTGCCATCTACTCTATCTTCTGTGATGCTTCTACGGTTATTCCTACTAATTTATAGGTGATTTTTCCTGACTTAAAATGCCATATCTCTATTGACCTTAGAAAAATATATTATTGAGGAATCTGGAAGATTCACAAAGAAATGTCCATATCAGTACACAGGTTAAATTGGGAAATTATGTTGGCGACAAGACTGAAGTTGGAGTTCCTAACTACGGAATGAAGGGATGCTTGCATTTTATATCAATGGAAATGCTGGTCAGATTGTCAGGCTGTTTGTTGTATGGCTAACTCTAAGTGATTATGGGCTGAGGGAAAGAAAATTCTAGCCAACTGGCCCTGAGGTATTGGACAACTTTAAGGCTTGGATTGCTTTCTGGCTTTGGTTTATTTTTCTTTCTCTGTAAGTAAGAACTATGAAAACGAGTAGCAATAGCAACTCTACCAACCCCAGGATGGGCTCCTTCTCTAGGTACTCAAAGTACCTGTGGTGATTAGATGCTTAACCTTTCTAACTTTGACCTATTCTAGGCCTCATTGCCTGGGGGCAAAAAGAAAGTTAAATGGCTATCTATAGGTGTCGTGGGAGCTAAAGTGGGCAGAGATGGTCAGACTGAAACATTCTCTTCCAGCTCCTGTGTGACGTAAGATTTTGGCTGGTTCTCTTCTGTTTAGTTAAAACAACACAGTGGGAGGCTACAGTGGCACAGTGAAGTACTTTGTAATCTGGTAAAGGTAGGTCAGAAAACAGCTTCCACTGAACAGGTATAATGTAAATAAAGCCAGTTATAAAGTTATGCCAGGGGCATTTTTTTTCCTTTGTTGAAGGGAATGAACTGCCCTATGCTGGCCATCCTTAACTCTTAAATATAATCTTTCAATGGTTGCCAATTTGGTTTTGGTAACTGGATCTTAAGGGAGGAACAGTGGTCAGTATTAACAATTTGATTGTGTCTTAAATATTTATGAATTGATAAACATTTTAACTGACACATATATTAGCTGATCACTTTCTTTGAAAGATGAAATCTGATTTTATCATAACGGGACTATCTATCTGGTAACGTATGAGGTATTTCACTGCTTGCAACCACTGAAAAAGGAAAATTTGTTTGAGAAACCTGCCTGGTGTGTGTGTGTGTGTGTGTGTGTGTGTGTGTGTGTGTGTGTGTCTGGGTTTATAGTAGTGATTAATTTAAAAAGCAAACAATCTTTGCTAATGATCTTGTTAAAAGATAAAGCTATTCTACTCCTGTTCAGTGCTGTTAGCTGAGGTTGACCTGTTACTTGTTACTAGCCTTCTCTTTTGGTGACCTGTAGCAAACTAGAAAGCCTCCATAACAGCAAAGCAACTTTATGCTTTAGTTAAGTCTTAGAGCAAAAACACCCTCCTTTTCAAAGCCTTAGAAATAACTCTCTTACTAACTTTTCCACTATTATCACAGACTTCTTACATTTAAAAAAAGCTCCATGGATTGCTTTCATGGACTATGTACATAAGTGCAAAAAAGGTGTGTCTCACACATCCGCACCCTAACTGAGACAGTCAATTAACTGCAGCATATGTTTCTTAAACACTGTTAAGGGGTCATTCCACAGTATCCTTATGTATAGTTTTAAAAATATGAATTAATTTCAAAAGAGGCTTTAGTCATGCTTTAATCCTCATGTAGATATATTTGTGTATGTAATTCCAGAAAACAGAATTTTGCAGCTACAGCTATGCCACTTGAATAAGGTAATTTTGAATAAAGTTATAAAAAAAGGTCAGGTAATGTATTAAAAATGCAGTGATTGTGTTTTGAAGTCTAAGTACTGTGGAATAACCCAATCCACACAACAAATTCTATAAACTATCAAGCCTGATTCTAGAATCCATGTGTTATAAACTTTTTCACAAAAAGTCACACAAGGACACAAATTCAGCTTTTATATATGGGCCTTCGGGATTGAAAAAAGGACTCAACCATGTCTGTTTTCAGAGTTTTGAGCTGTATCTTCTACATGTTCATAGTGTCACAAACTACCTAGAGTTTACAAGTAAAATGTTCACACACACAAATGTCTAAAGGTAGCCATGTTGTAGTTTTGTTGCCAAGGCAACAACTAAATATAATTAGTTCACAATGATTATTTGTATATAAAGTTACATTTGTTCTTAAATTGTGAACTGTAAAGGAAAATTTTGGACTATAATGTGTATCTTGTCATACTTCATTGTCAGTTTAGAAACTAGCTAGGTGAGCTGAATCCATGCAGTAAAAGCTTAAACTTTCTTTAACTTTCCTTCAAAATTAAATTCATTAGTTACTCAGAGCTACAGAAAAGCAATAAAATAAAAGCTTAAAAATTAACAATAAGAAAAATAAAAACATGGTACCAATTAGTGAGTTATATTTACAGTTTGATTAGGCTAGCAACTAAATTTACAAAGAAGTTGTTATACTCTTGGACATGCTATTTATTCTAGTGCCTTCTATAGGCACTGGTTAAACAAGGCTACTGTCTTAGTATATCTTTTCATCAGAATTGGGAAATCAGATTTCCCTAATAAATTTTACCTATTTCTATTTCAATTTGTGTGAAATGTATTTGAGAGAAAAAGAATGAAGATTTCAGTTTCTACTTATTGTGTACCTCATAGCCTACCCTACAGACTAAAGGAACTCAGAAAACTTGTGGCTGCATTTTACCTAAGAGCATCCTCGTGTATACTCTTCAAAGGGGAACAAAGAACCAAATAACATTTCAAGTAGCATGAGGACTTTCTCTCTTATTTAATAAAATATAATGTAAGTATCATCCCTTATTCAGACATCACTATGCTTATTGGTAATGCTACTTAAAACAGATTCAAGTTGCAAAGATCAATTTCATTCGGTTTCTGCTGATGGTAGGGAGGAGGTACTTGCTTTTTCCCAAATTGGAGAGCAGGTGATTTGAGGCCCTCCTATTAGTGAACATCGCCTAGTGGTAAAGGACAACACTTATGGCAAGATCAAAGTGCTTCAGCATGTTCAAAAATGGATGGAGAAAATTGATGGAGTAGAGAGAAGATGACTTTCCACATCATGATTAACTACAAATTAAAGCCTCTGATCTAGAAAAGTGAAATGAAATGCCACAGCTGGTTGTGGAATCATGCTCCAATTGCAAAAGTAAATACTGTATTTAAATAGCAATTTTATGAATCCATTTATTTTAATTTAATCTTAATCCCTCTTTAAAATATACGTATGTTATGGTCATGTAGTACTTTTTTAAAAAGTTGACACTACTAAAACCCTCTTAAAGATAACTTTTAGATTATTTTCTCTGTATGCATGACCCTTTTTATCCAAGTTTCAGCACTCTTGCATATTTTTGCAAAAGGCTGAGAAAAATGGACGAAAACAATAATTTTGGATAAATAAAAAGAAGCCCCTGTAAAATATAAAACTTATAAAATGTTAACTAAGAATCATAAGTGATTAGAATTTTATATATACAATTCATCCAGTAAATTTTTGTTTAGAGTCACTGATTCGCTTTGTGACTTGTCTTTTTAAATGGAAATTTATAGTCTAGTGACTTATCTTTCTATTCTTTTCTTGAATAAAGATAATTTGAATAAGTCATTGCACATCTAGTTTAAAGAGTGCCATCTTAAAATTGTATTTTTTTTCTCAAAACTCTATTGAATTTGATCAAAACTTTAGGGCTTTGAGCTTTCTTTCTTTCTTTAAACTCATTTACAAAATAACTTTTAAAATGCCAACAATGTAGAAAATTGTGGCACCAAAAATACAATCACCCTAAATATCTCTCACTGGACTTTTTACTAAAAAGTAAGTCATTGTTAATGTCTTCCAGTGGTTAATGCAACATGAAAACAGCTATACTCTAGGTTATCTATGGTCTATGTACATCTTTGCCCAAAGTTGAAAAAGTTAAGTGAGATAGTACGTTGCATGCAGATGTCAAACTACACAAAAGTTCATTTTGCACAAAAAAGTTCTTGTCTCTTTTAAAGAATATATCCATACTAGCTCAGATGCATCCCTCCTGGATTCATGTAATCAGATCTACTCTTCTGGAGAGGCACTGGCACAGATCATACAAAACTCAGTTCCATACATGAGGAATTTCAAAAAGGCATATGCTACTTTCTTCTATAGCAATGTTAAGATTTCAGAAACAGAAATTAACTGTTTCAAAGAGTCCATAGGTAAAAGTCAGGACAACTCTTGATCTCTACTCTCACGCAACACTGTCAACAGCTGACAATGGATCAATACAAGCAAGGCTGTTTAGAAAGCACTGTTGATCAAGATTTGGATGGATAATTAAGATCAACAGAATATCAATTCCCAGAAAGCTAATTTTGCTCTCTTGTATTCTGAGCCAAATGGGTCTGCCTTGGGAGAGAGCCTCAAATGATCGGAAGCACAAACAACCTGGAAAGGAGGAACAATTGGAGGCAGGAGATATTTCTGGGTCCCACAATGGCTAGGTAGCCTTGGGCAAGTCATATGCCACGGACCTCAGTTCCATCAACTATGAAAATTATTTTGCAAACTCCATTGTTCTGTGATTCAAACACTTCTAGCCAGCTTAAGGCATCCTCAATCAGATTTACTTTTTACTTGTCATGGTTTTATACTTTGTGGTGGAAGAACACCTATTTACTAGAAAATGTTAAATCTATTAGTTGATGTAAAATATCATATGTTTCCACCACTGTATAATAATAGTAACATTAATAACTGGGTAGAGTGGATGAGATATGTCAGACACCACAGGAATTACTTACTATTTTATTTGGTTATAAAATTATTTCATAAGTATTAGTAATGTGAATTCAGTTGAGATCTGTGGAGTATAGGTACTCTGTTTCATCCAAAGGGTACTAAAACCCCCTTTATTGTCATTTTCAAACATATAATCGAATCCAAACAAGCAAAAAAGAGGCATGGTTATAATGTGAGAGGCTCTAATGTTAAAATCTGGGCAGGGGGACACTTGCCATATATCACAGATGCTTTCTCCTCCACTGAACTGTTTAACAAAACGAAATTCAGTTGAACTGAAGCTAAAGTCAACTACAACCATCTTTCCCAGTTCTTTTGAATAAATCAAGGAATAATTGTAAGTGCTTCCCTGTTCCCTGTCCTAGCCATTTCTCCAAACCTGTACTCAGGCTCCCTCTGTGATCAATAGAAAAGACAGTCCATCTGGGGAGGAACGTCCTCATTTGTAACCAGTTCTCTTTCACCCTGACTGACTTTTGCTAGATTGCATCTTACTTATTATTCAAAGAGTAGTCTAAAGAGCATGAGCCATTTGCATTTGGAAAATGGTACTTGTGTAAAAGGTGACACAGCCATGGTTTTTTACACTTTCCTCCAGTATGTAAAAACGATCTCCACACCCCCATCTCTCTGTTTGATTTATAACTTGTAATTAGCATATTTTAAGCTCCCAAGCATCAGTTTTTCAGCTGAAGATGACAAATGGCTCAGTTTTAGACACTCAACCTAGGAGATAGGATTCTCAAGCCACACACACACAAAATCTAATGAGCATTTTACATAACTTTAAGTATAAATGCTGAGAAATTCATTTAAAGGTAAAATCTTATTTTCCAAGCTATTTAAGAAAAGTGAATCAGGGGTTAATGTTTTATGAAGTTCTCTGCTTTGTGCAGGTAATTATTTCTCTCTTTAAAAAATCTAGCAATTTGATTGTATTATGCAACGTAAGATTTGCAAGTACAAATTATACACATGCGTGTTAATGAGCAGGTTTTGTGCACACTCAAAAGTGAGGCATTTTAAATGTCAGTCCCAAGAAACTTACAGAAATATTCTAAAGAGAGAGAGCATATTTGCATGAACCTGTCATGTTTTTAAGCATATACTTTTGTTCCCCACTAATAACATTTTAGTTGAAATCAAACACCACACATATACAGCAAAACACTACAGCATGTAAAAACCTAACATAGCACAACACAGTACGATACAAGAAATGGTACTGAATATATTTGTTACATCCTGAATCAACCCAATAGACTATCTTGTAAACAAAATCAAAAACAGATGAATAATTTATCCACCAAGAATGTATACAGTAAGCCAATAGCTCACTCTGGAAATTCACTTAGCATGGTTATTAGAAAATGACAAAGAGTAATGTAACAAGTTACCAAATTTTATGGTCATATTCTGCTTGATAATTCAAATAAGATGGATGGTAGTTATTAGTTTTCTATTCATGTTCTGTTTTAACATCTCCATTGATTTTTAATGCTTTATTTTTTATTTGAATTTGCTGGCTGGCAGGTTTGCTTTGCTTAATATATTGACTGTACCACGCTTATTGTAGTGTTGGTAGAAGAAGAAATACAAGAATATATATAGAAAGGCCATATGGAGGTTTCCATGGAAAGATTCTGATATTCCATAACTCTGCTGTTCAGTATTTCAGCTGAAATGGAAAAAAAAAAGAAAGAAAAAAAGAGTGAGAAATATTGAAGGGTTACTGAACGAATAATCAATAGAGTGCGGGTCTTGTTCCAGTTCTGTCTGTTAAACAGTGCCAAAATATCCCCACTCTGAATTTCACATTGAAATGGGACTACTGAGAATAATCATAAAAGAGCCGTGTATCTATGATAGTCTATGGTACCCTTTGAGTGCTAATGTGGAGAACTGCCCTAAGCTAACAGAGACACACTCCAACGTTTAAGGCATTATCTATCTACTCAATGCCAAAACTTTTCATTGAACATCCACCCATGTGTCCACCTCTTTCAACTGGCACGTACTGAGAAAACATGTTTGCTACCAAACATATTGAAATATGCAAATATTAAATACACTTTCAACTTTTTCTCTGAATGTTTTAGAGCCATGCAGAAATAGCCTAATTGTGAAATCTGGGCATTGTATTGTACAAAATTACATTTTTAAACTTTAGAGAAATTTTCAGCACCAATTACATATTGAAGTGATTATGTTCTGCCAAATACCTCTACATTTTCTAACAAAATCAAGGAAAAAGGAATCACTCTTCCCAAACATGCTCTGTTGGAAAGTTAATTTGACAACTTTTGTTTACCTTGATGTAAAGCAACACATGAAAGTTGGGCAAGTGTTGGCAAAACCTACATTCTCATGTTTAGTGCTATTCCTAAGTTGCCACTATCCCAAATGATACCCCTGGAAATGATTACAATTTATAGCTCCTTCATTTATCCCATGTACTCAAAGGTACCTTTTAAAATCCTTCCTTATGATCGAGGGGACCTATTCATTTAATGTCCAGTCAGCTATCTGCTCTGTCCAGAACACCTAGTGTTCTGAGCTCATGTGTCCTCAGCAGGAAAGAAGGGCTAGCTGGGATCTGGGGAATTAGTTTACTAGGTAACAGAACTGCTGCCTCCTTCAACCAAATGACACACTCCAGGTGTGAGAACTTCAAACTTTCAATGACGAAGGTCTGCAATTCAGAATTGGAACACTATTTTAGTAAGTCCCTAGAATTAATTAAAATACCAGGAGTCTTCAGTGGCTTCAGAAGTCACATGTTCTAAGTGAATGGTTGCTCAAATGAAGTGTGTGCCACAATGAGCACCAGGCAATGAGCAGATCGAGGGTAAAGAAGGAAAAAAAATCCCACAACAACAACAAAAACTTTTAAAAAGAGACATGATTGGAATGAAAATAATGACTCAATTACTAAATTATGTCATTCAAAATTCAAAACAATGTCACATGAGAAGCATAGTGCTTACTGTCTTTAAGATAATCATCTCAGTGAAATCCTGAGATTTGATTTTCAAAAAAAATGAAGCTATAAAATGGTTAAAGAATTAAAACTCAAAAGTAATCTGTGCCTATAGCTAACAAATCATATTCCTTTAATAGCAGGAAAACATTCAAGAATGTGTAAGCTCATTGGGAAAAGACAGTACCAGCTGTCATTGCCATATAAAAAATATTGCATATTTGCTCTCACATTTCAATTTGGAAAATTTATAGTGTGTAACTCAAACTGTAAGTCACAAGCAATGTCTATTAATGAAAATATTTACTAAAGCCTTTTAGTAAGTGCAATTGTGCAAATAAAAAAGGTAGCCTATAAATATTATTTATATTAATACTTAAAGAAACTTACTGTTCTACTGGGAACGTCTACATCTGTGAAACAAACATGCTGCTATTCAGTTCATCTACTGATAATTGGGGCATCTATAGTAGTAAAAAAGATTTTAGATTAAAATCGTTTCTTGAGATAATTCTGTTTATGTTGTTATATATGTGGAACTGTTAGTCTATAAGTATGGTTACCACTTTAATTAGGCAAAATGGCCCTAATATTATACAATAATTATTGTATGTCTCTCCTTATAATTTTAATACTCCCCCTAGACTTACAATTTGCCTTGTGAACTCTGCCTAGAAATAGCTAAAGCAAATAAAAATCAAAGCAAAAAGCACATCTAATGTCCATATGAGAAGGAACTTCTGATGCAATCACTGGGAAAT
Organism: Cacajao melanocephalus; assembly: GCA_963573385.1. NCBI lineage: Eukaryota > Metazoa > Chordata > Mammalia > Primates > Pitheciidae > Cacajao > Cacajao melanocephalus. The sequence continues at coordinate 21,033 of CAUYLG010034080.1, forward strand.
GATAAGGATATCTGTGTCTTGGAAAGAAATGTGATATTTTGTTTTCTTTCCGGTGGATCTGAAGGGAAAGATGACGACTGTACCAAGCCAAAGTTTAAACACAATAATCAAAAATGGCAGTAAAATAAAATAAATTCTTCTCTTGACCAATGAGGAAGCATTTAAGAAATATTAAGTATATACATTTGAGGATTGGTGTGTTACCAACAATCAGATATAGAATATGAAGAGCAACATCTGGTAACCAATTAAAAATGAGCAAAACTCCACTGATTCATCTTGGGATGAATAGCAAAGCACATATAGCACTCTAGAATATACACACAAATAAAAATTCTAAATGTGACAATGGCTTAAGAAACACACAAGAATCTCACCAATCCAAAAAGCATATACTGTGCATTACCAAAACATTGTAGTTATCTTGATCTGAACAGCTGAAATAAATGGCCAAACCTGATTGCCTGTAGTTGTTGCAGCGAAGGGAACGCTGGTGGCAGGTGTTGTTGCTGCAGACACAGTGGTAGGTGTAGCACCGTGCATCATGGGCACTTTCAGTTGAAAACCATAGAAGCAACACAAAGGAGGGTGGAGGATTTATGCAACCATGACATTTATGATGGAATGAGGTGTGGTAGGTATCACAGCAACAAGCAATGTGACATCGTAATGACGAATACATCAGGGTGTTCATGCAATCACAGTCAGTGCAAAGCAACACAGCATGGAAGGGGGAAAAATTAAAAAGAGAAAAGGGGAAAGCCAATTATAGTTACCAATATGGAATATGGAACCATTCTCAACATTTAGTAAGTTTTCGAGCAGAATCCCATTGTAGTTTACTCAAAAGGCTAAATTTTTAGAAGGAGCTATAATGAATGCATATGAAAACAAAAATCCGATGTTACAAGGGCTATCTATCTATCTGAAGCTAGTTAAACAGACAAATAACTGGATTGCACATTCAAAATGGAATTAGGGAATCATAAATTGGAATTTAGGCTCACTGACTTATGGACATAAATGCTGTCGCTAGATTTGCAAGTGCAAATGGACAGTTATATGTATACTTACCTGATCTGCATGCAAAGACATGGTAGGTTGTCTGGTTGGTATGTGGCAGGGGAGCAGATATGAATAATACAGTAAACTATGCATGCAGGGTTTTAAGTACATCTCTGGCAAACTTCTAGGAAACTTTGGCCATTTATCAAATACACGGAGTACTTCATAGTAAAGCTTGTCCTCACTGCAACTATTATAGCTACAATGGTTAGTAGCTGTGAAGTCTCTTGCAGGATGTGTTCTCTTTGCCTTTTCTAGTTCCTATCTCATTTAGAAAGTGTTCGGGCTGCTTTCTGATGTCTAGCTCATTTCAGAGAGCAAACTAGGGAATTAATGTGTGAATGGCAATGTGTGAATGGCAAGCACGCATATGTAATAATTTATCATGTCTACAAAGATTAAATTCAGATTTTCTGAAAGTCTACAGAGAAAATGAATGGCCAGAGAGAGAGAGAAATTGACATGTGCAATGCCACAGAAACTGAAAATGTACTCCAAATGGTGATTAACAGAAACTCCATAGTTATCCCTTCTCCTCATCTCTAGTTACCCATTGCCCAGAGCCATCCCTGTTGCCTCACATGCCAATTCTAAAAACATTCTTGTTTTCCCTTTGGGAGTGCAGCAATTGTACAGGAAGCAGACTCACTAAAGAACGCAGTTTGCATTCCCAAGCAGAGCTCTGAAAGTGAATGGACAAGGGAACATCTCCAAGAAAGCTCACAAAATATGAAGACAAAGACACATTTCTCAAACTTGCAGAAGTCTGTGCTAATTGTATACATTATGATTACAATGTATACATATTGTGCTCCTGTTGTTATCAATGGAAATGTTTATTATTCCTACAGAAGACAGTCAAACCCTCAGTAACAGGGGCCTCACCTCCACTGCCAGGGTTCAGACCTCGCTATGTTAGTGAGTGCTGCTACTATGTGGTTGTCATTTTGACCTTTATTCTCAAGAAGCCTCTTAGCGGTGCCTTTGAGGCTCTGTAACTACTCTGGTCCGCCAAGGTGACAAAGGTCAATTTGTTGCAAACTCTCAAAAGGGTGGGGATGGCCTGGATTGATATGAGATGCTAGAATGGGACAGGGTGGGATCATTTCTCCTTGCATAAAACAGCGCTATTTTCTCCTGTTCCTGGTGCCCATGAGGACTGTAGAAGCTGTGAACTCCCCATTCCTTTCCCATGCTCTTCAGTATTAGTGCTGAATAAAATGGTTTAGAGATGGCTACCATATTGTGTTAGTGGCTAACAAAAGGATCTGTGTGCAACTGCTTGTTAAAAATCACATAACACCCAAAGAGTCATTTTTAAATGATTCTGTTGTGCCTAGCTTCTGTGCCAATGGCACTTCAGGCTAGGACACTACAGAACTCATTACAGAACACTGCAGAATGCTCTGACTTTGCTGAACTCATCCTCTTGCGACATGGGAACATTGAATGCCTTAAGCCCTGTAGATAACTTTTTCAGGGAGGAATTGTTTCATTGTACTTTACAAGTTAGACATTTTAAGTATTTTACAATTTTTAAATAATACATGTTAAGCAAAAAACAAAACTGCCCAGTCTGGCTAGTTTCAAATATTGAAAAAGAAACCTTTTAAAATATTTCAGTTGCTATTGGTAGGGTAGAAATAGAGAAATGACAGGGCCAGAATTTGGCCACAGTGGCAACCAACTAGGACTTGAGAAAGTAAGACTATTTTGATGCTACAAAGACATAAAACAGAAAGCACCATGTTAAACCTTAACATACTCAGAAAATTTCCAGTCACATCTTTCAGTCATTCATCTTTCATAGTCACAACAGAAAAACACATTTTTCAGATCAGAAAATGTTGAGAATTTTTGTAGAAAACCTACCAATACTTGAAGCGGGTGCCATGCACAGTATTGGCCCTGTACACCATGCAGAAAAGCATGGAAAGTAAAGAAAAGAGATATTTGATTATTAAGGATTTACTGATAGAAATACATTTATTTTAACTAGAAAGATTATTTCTTTGCAATATCAATTACTCAGCACATGCAAGTCCAGCAATTTCCCATGTTTACAATTACAGATTAGCCTTAAGATCAGAAACCCAGGTAATCAAAATAATTCTTGGATTCTTAGGTACAAAAATGAGCTATAATTTTTCTGTAAAAGAATCTGCTCACTTAAATTACATATTAATTGTGGACAAATGCATCTTAAATAATTTTTATCATAAGAAAGAGAATTTTAATTTATTATACATATCATTTTTTAAATACACTCCAGAATCTGGTATCTGGTATCTGTATTTCTGTTTAGAGTATTAATCTGTTAACACTGTCTCCTCCACTGTCTCATAGTCAGTAGGACTTAACTATGAAGATATGGCAAACAGGCTTTCCCTTAAGAGAGACCTCTTAGCTGGACAGGCTTTTATGTTGCTACTAATTAAGGGGAAAGGAATTTTTCTAACACTTTTGCTTATGAAACTAGATTTTATGTTGGCCAAATCTGGCAAAAAATTCAAACTTGGAAACAAAGTAAGTGTAGTATTAAGAAAACCTATAATGAACATACGTTTTATTATATTCAACCACCTTGACTATTTAATTCATTCCATAGCTATAATACAAATTGGAAGTAGCCAAGGTAGAGTGATCTAATGTGTAGGTAAGTTACCATAATTTTTGAAGAAACAAAATGCCAGGAATAAAGTCGTATCAACTCATACTGGTTTTATCTTTTACTCGGTGGACATTATGTGGTTTTTTTTCTTAGGTCGGGAGAACATGTCTAAACTGTTAGGTATCAGTAGTTACTTATTATAAGGGATGTAAGAAAGTCCTGAAGAATTCCATATTTCCTCTCAGAAACTATTATGTAAATGTATAAAAATTGTATAATGTAAATGATGGCATGAAGGACTACTGTGGCTACTAATTAAAGACTGGTGTTTTATGGTACCTTTAAAAATTAATTAACTGGTTTATTTACTAACTAGCCAATAAGTTTTCTCAAGTTCCGGTATTAACCATTATTTCTAAATTATTTTTTTAAACATATGTTATTTTCATTTAAAAATAGTTTCCAAATTGGGGCATTTAGCATTCTGGCAAACAAACAAACAAACAAACAAACCAAACCTACTGTACTCCCAGTGGTTAGAATTTTCAACTTATTCCTAAGAGACTATATGCTCATTCTTAAACTACTAAACCAGTGGAAGTAAATTATTTCCCCCTAATATATGATATCTACTTGAACAAATTTCTGGCTTAACATTTTGTATACAATTTGGTGCAAAACAGGCTTTTAAATATAGCTGAATGTAGGGGATAACAAAATATGCTGCAAAATGTCAGAAAATATAAATTGCTATGTATTTTATATTAACTGATTCAAGAGTTACAGCCTAAAACTATCTTTGTAATGTAAACTATACTATACTATACTGTGCATTTAAGGGTAATTTTATTTTAACTACCTTTGGCATATCAAAAATATACAGACAATGCATTTCCACAATATTGAAGCTGGGAATTTTTTTTCTTTTTTCTTTCTTTCTTTTTTTTTTTTTTTGACAGCACTTTACTGTCTGTGAAAATGATACCTAAGAGTCAAGGAATTAGTTTGAGACTAAACCAAGTGAATTAACCATAAGCAAAAACCAAGAAATGCTAAAAAGAAAATTGTTGATACCTTTTCCTAGTTTGATTTCAAACCATGAATTTTCATGAATTATAAAAAAACAAGTAGTTCTAGATAATAGCAGACAAGCATAACTTCCTTGTTTTATTTTTAATCAAAATACATGTCGACAGTCCTCCTACAAAAGCTCTTTCGAAGCTGCTTTGCATTGCATACATTCACAACATCAGCAAGCTTGCTGCAGTGCCCAGAGCTGTGTTCTCACCTGCAGGGATATACGCCGGCTGGGGGAGCGGCAGGTTAGTCAGAGCCTGTTGGCAGTGAAAAACACTGGGATTAAAGAGCGGGGTGGCACCATTTGGCTTTTCCAGTGCTGATCTCTTTGGTATCAGTTGCAGTGTACCAGGCTGCAGGGCCTGTAGGGGGAGAGATGGTACTAGTGCTAGAGAAAGTAACAAATGTACTCAAACCAAGCAAGCACCACTTATATAAGGTATGTCCTGGAAATCCTCCATAACGGTATCCATTTGGCAAGACACTGGATAAGCAGTGGTCCCACAGCAAGGTAACCAACTGCAGAGATAAGGGGGTTCACAGCCATGTGCAGTGGCTCACGCCTGTAATCCCAGCACTTTGGGAGGCTGAGACCAGCAGATTGTTTGAGCTCAGGAGTTTGAGACCAGCCTGGGCAACATGGCAAAACCCCATCTCTACAAAAAAAATGGAAAAATTAGCCAGGCATGGTGGTGCATTCCTGTGGTCCCAGCTACTTGGGAGGCTGAGGGAAGACTGCTTAAGCCCAGGAAGTCAGGGCTGCAGTGAGCTGAGACCACACCCCTGCACTCCAGCCTGAGTAACAGAGTGAGAGCCTTTCTTAAGGGGGAAAAAAACAGGCAGTCTACTAGATGAGCAGTAATCCAAAACAGAAAAAACGCAAAAAAGAAAAAAAAAGGTTTTCAACTTCACTAATTTAGACCTCATTTGAGCAGGATGTGACAGAAATCTATTACAGCAAACAATCATTTAAAACTAATATCTCAGGGATACTCATCTATGAATCTATAAAAGTGAGATTAACAGAAGCAACAGATATAGCAGGAAAGACATCTCTGCCAGATAAAACTCCAGTACAGATCTAGGACATAAATGGCATATAGGTGATAAAACAGATGTTGGTAGATTGGAGTCTGACACTGTCATCCCATAAAATAAATCCAATTTATACAAAGACTTCCAGTTCAAATCCTAAAACTGTATATTTCCTAACATGTAAGGAAGAAGCAAATGAACATTTCCTCCCCCATCGCCTACCTCATCTAGGTACTATATAGACAGTTAGCAAAATATATGCAGTTCTTATTTATAGAGGCTTGCTGTGCATTTCAGTATGGACCATTTGCTTTGTTAAGTTCTTGTAAGGTTTAATTCTAAAACCTATTAGCATTTTTAAAGTATCCTTTCATGTCTACAGTTCTTTCAAAATCCCACTGTGCTTATAATACTCAGTCACACTTGCCCCTGGATCAGAGTCTTTGGAGAAGTTTAACACTACTTTACTTTTTATTTTTCTCAGCAAATTGCACGTTACTTAAACATGTCCCAGCAACAACAATTAGGTATGTTCCAATTTTTTAAGGAAACAGGAATGCTTGGTTCAGTAACCATCCTGCAATGTGTCCAAAGGGTAATGCCATGACCTCGTTGCTGTGAATAACAAAGGTCTCAACGTATCTCTATTTTCTTTTGGGAACTCTAGGTTAGCGTACACATTGTAACAGGTATGCTTTTTATTTCACCCAAATAAAGGGAAACATGCCAGAAGAGTAAGTAGTAAGTTGAGGAGCTTTAGAGATATAAAATTTCCAAATTTATCCCAGTGGGCCAGATGGCAAAGGTCAAGACTAAAATCACAAACCATAAAACAAAATCTATCATTTCAAATACTTCTTATCACCATTGGGAGAAAATGGTTTTGCTGAACATTTTAACTGACTAAGGCAGAAGACTTACTTAACGGATTGTTAAAAAGATTTCCCTTTGGTATAAATGGGGAGTATCCCTTTCTCTTGAAAGTTGGCAGCATGGTATGATCATCAGAACCACAGATATGTTGCCTAGTAAACTACAGATTGGGGCGAAACCTAGATGAACATTGACAGGTAGACGCTGGTAAGGTAGTACGGCTTGTTTATGGATAGGGTTTATCCTTATGGGTCAGTGCCCAATTCCAATTGGGTGGTGCCTGTACTATTAAATTCATAAACCTGTCAAAGAGGTATGAGACTGTGGATGAATTAAGTATCAACCCTTCATGTCTTTTTTTTTTTATTTTTCAATACAAACTGCTTTTTGTGAACTCAACCTGAGCTATATTCATGAACAAGGTAAAAATCTCTTCTACAAAGCATGTCCACTATGAGTCCTTACAAAGTACGAAAAGCTTGAATTTCTTCATGAATCCCTCCTTTATTTAATCTTACCTCTATCAAATTCCTATGGGCCAACTTGATCTCACTGCTAAGATCCTGCTGTGATCAGTTACTTAAAGGGGAATTTTATATTGATATTCACAAGTAACAATCGAAGACCTATGATGTAATATTTAGCTCTCTACATGGAAATTGGGGGCTAACTTGTAACCTTTGTATTCTATCAAACGCACTCAAATCATCAGAAATGGACAGCTGCATACGAAGCCACTTTCATACCTGAAAATCCTCCCATTCAAAAGCATTTAAGAAAAAAACATTTGGCAAAGTCTTTTTTAACATTCGTTAACAGATTATGTTGTTCAGATCAAGGGAGAAAATAAGTTTGTTCTACTTTTGCGCTCAGATCCTTCACAATGTAATGAGTTCAGTTCTGAAAAAAAGCGGTGCCAGTCCGAAAATGGTACTATGTCCTTGAAACCATAACCTACTAGGAAAAGTAGGAGAAATTTGCAGTATTTGGCTTAGAGAGGAAACATGACAGTCACTCTCACTTGGAACAGAGATTGACTTCTTTTGTGAAGTTCCAGTTGCAGCAAGATAAATTTCAACTCAGTATGAGGAAAACCTTCTTAATACGGATGTTTGAAAATAAGTGTCTCTCTGTTGTGAATAGGCAAAGTCTCTGTCATGGGAGTCTGAACTATGAATGTTTGCGAGGAGATTTAGCTCACAGTGCATCTCCTAGGCTTCAGGGTAATTTCAGTGCTTTTTCCACACCCAGGGAACATGAGGTTTCCTGTGGGTTTTGTCCTTTATTGGGGCTGTTATGCCTTATTACACAAGGAAAGGTCCAGGTAGTAAAAGAAAGACATAGCAAGCAGCACATCAAAACAATGGACAGCTGTGGCAAACTTCAGTCACGAGAATTGCTGGTTCTAAGTGATCACACTGCAGTGTTACACAAATATTTTTCCTGCTTCCTACCTTTCAGTGTTATTAAGCAGCACTAACTGTTCCCCCAAAATTGGCTTTCTAGGGCAACTTAAATGTTAGGCCTCTGGGCAGGGCGCAGTGGCTCATGCCTGTAATCCCAGCACTTTGGTAGGCTGAGGTGGGTGGATCACCTGAGGTCAGGAGTTCAAGACCAGCCTAGCCAACATGGTGAAACCCAGTCAATACAAAAAATACAAAAATTCGCCAGAAGCAGTGGCATGCGCCTATAGTCCCAGCTACTCAGGAGGCTAAGGCTGGAGAATTGCTTGAACCCAGGAGGCGGAGGTGGCAGTGAGCCGAGATCATGCCACTACACTCCAGCCTAGGTGACAGAGCGAGACTCTGTCTCAAAACAAAAAAACCAACCAACCAACCAAACAAACAAAATGTCGGGCCTCTGCTCCCAACCACATAAAAATTTCCCCCTAGACTAAGCAGGCTGCTCTCCTTGATACTATGCCTCCAGACAGGAAGGTGGGCTTAACCTTTAGGAAACTGGAAGCCACTTAACATCCTATGTTTTAAGTGCGCTGTTTTTGAAAGGCATTAAGGATGTTAGTAGCAAAGTGCCCATGAAAGTGGCTCACAGAGCAGAGGCAACTTTCTGCCTCTCTAGGATATTGAGGGTAGTGAAACTATAAAAGCACTCAAAAATGACTGTTTAAATCATATAATTTATCCTTTCTCTGAAAATGGGAAAAAGAGCACAGTAGGTTAAAAGCATCAGTAAAGCTTTTAAATAATTATCTTTAGAAAATCTTAGTAAATAAGGTCGAATAAATAGGTTTATTCTTTTCCAGCTTATAACCTTGACTGTTCATATTAAGGTCCACTCATGACCGTCCATTATTATGGTTACAGGATATTAGACAAATTGAGGAATATACAAATCATTTACTCTGAAACAGGTCACAAGTGCAGTTCTTTTCTTACCATGGCAGCTGAATGGTTCATCTGGTGATGAGCTGCCTTGAGTTTGGCTTGCAAGTGTGCAGGAGGATGAAAGTACTTGCATTTCTCCCGTGAGCATCGACCTTTGATGTAATCCATGCAGATTGTCACAGTATTATCACCCACTTCAATCATGGAAGCATCAGTAGGGTGAGCATAGCGGCAATCATTCTCCCCACGGGTACAATTTCCACGCTGAAATTCTCGGCAAACCTTAGAGAGAACACACACACACACACATACACACATATCACACTGATGACTGGAAGCTGATTGGCTTTTATTTATTTTGCCAGTGAATGTAAGAGTAATCATACATACATCGGATATATTATTTAAGAACAAATCTAAAAAGATAAAGAATAATGTAAAGCCATATTCACTATGAGATGTGAACAGACAGACTTTCTATTCCCAGAAAACAATGCTATTCTTCCCAAAGGAAGGTTGTCCTTACATTGAAATAAAAATGTTTAAAAGTATTACTTAAAAGCCAGTTTTAATCCTCCAGTTAATACACAGCCTTAAGTGTAGTTTTTTTTTAAGTCCAAGATGAGTCTTTATCACACAGCAGTGCATTGGTGGTTTTCCACAGCCAACTTGTGAACTATAACTGAGTTATATGTACAATCAAATTCTATTACAATACATCACCAGGCATTTAAGATGCTGCAAATGGAGCTGATTTTGTAGAGAAAAGACTAGTTATTTCAATGTACAAAGAATAACAAGAGAAGAATGAGGGACTTCAGTAAATCAAAAAGCTGTTTGAAATTTCTTTTAGATTTTCTTTTCTTAGGCATCTGGGGTATTTATTACCTAGCACATCAGTGTTAAAATGGAGAAGGACGTTTAGGCACTGTAAGACTTATTTGCCTTCTGTATTCATATAGCTTTACATTCTGCAATCATAAAGAGTTATATTGTCTACTTTTTTCCCACTTCGATTATTCTAGCAAGTAGAGACTCATTAACAAATACAGTAATCTGTTTCTGAAAGCTGGAGCCTGGATAACAGGAACATTCCCACAGAGGCTTCCTGTGCCATCTCACAGTCTGTGGCTGGGCACACTTAAAATATTGTTTGACCTATGATACAGCTGAATCAATGCACATTATATCAAGGTATGATTGCTGTAGTAAAATTATTTAACATTTTTCTGAGGTTATACCCCATAAGCTAAAAAATTTGGGTATTCTTATTTAAAACACACAACACATGGGGCTCTGAGAATGCTGCTTTATATGTAAGGTTAATATCTATTCTACAGGTATTTATAGATATCTTCACAAATACCTCCAGTTTATCTGAACGCATCAGTTTTGGGCCAATGGCTCCTGTCAATGCGAGAGGTGGGTTTCCAGGAATCAGAACAGGTGTATTTGGTATAAGTTCCGCGGGAACCAGGCCCATCCCAGGATGTGGTATGTAAGGATTAAAAGCCATGGGAGGATTTGGAAGTGACGGAGCCATAGGAAAAGAACCCTGTATGGTTAAAAGAGAAAAAAAGATGTTAGAGGTAAACAGATTCTTCCTATCATTACACATGGAGGCATTCTTTCAGAAACATCAAAATTACTTACGTCACATCAAAATCTACCATTGTTGCTTCTGATTTATTTTTAGTCTCATACTTGTTCCCATATAGGAGTTGCTTTTAAGCCAACAAATCTCTTTAATGACTTTATTGTAAGCTGATAAAATAAGCCACATGATTTTAACAGTCATGAATTAGCCAAATTAAATCTGATCGCTAGAGTCTGTTCCAAACATGTTTCCTCCAGCTCTTTCTTTTTTCCCTAAAAACCATGTCAACAATGACATTACATATATGGACAGTCTTCCTTGTTTCCTTACACAGGCAAGGCCTTTGCATTCAGCCCCTTTCCTTCCTCCTTCCTCTTCCCCATCAATACTGCTTGGCTGTAAGGCAGTGTGTCCTACCACAGGCCCCACCTGTATGACCAAACACTGACTGTGCTTCTCTCTTCTTGGTCCGCTGACAATTATGGAACACAGGAAGGAGTTGAGGAAGAAAGGGGTAAATTAGGAAAAGTGAGTCCTTTAATATCTACCTACAATGAGTTTAGTACAGTCCATTATATTTTGTTATTTTTTAAAATTAGAGGTCCTGTTTTTGTTTAATTTTTAATTTTTATGTGTACATAGTAGGCATCTATATTTATGGGGTACATCAGATATTTTGATGCCTGCATACAATGTGTGATATCACATCAGGGTAAATGGAGTATCTATTTCCTCAAGCATTTATCATTCCTTTGTGTTACACTCTAATTATGGTTTTTTAGTTATTTTTAAGTGTACAAGAAATTATTGTTTACTGTAGTCATCCTAGATGTCCTGTTTCACAAGCTAATCTGACTTGCATAGCCTTGTCTTTATCTAGGGGTCCAGATGATACTCATAGTTCAAAAGAAGGCACTAGAAATGCTACAGGAATCCCTGTTAGGCAGGAAGAGATAAGATAACAGGATTATATGGTATACAAACTAGAATGTAACTTGTAAAAAAAAAACAAAGCCTCCGAAATACAAAAAGCTATTACTGCCTTTTCTATTTTCAAAGATCCTGGACCAAAAAGTTTACTATGTGTATTTCCTTTATTATCTGTGGCCATATTATTTATCACTTTGCTGTTTTCCAGTTTGTTCCACATGTGGGCATCTTTTCTTATCAATGTGGTTTTATTTCTTTGATACTTCTCATCTCCCCTATAGTGCCCAACACTTAGTGAATGATTGGTTGACAGATATACTCAATGATACATTTTAAAAGTTTAATGAATGAATACTAAATTATGACTAAATGTAGTATATTTCTAATAATGACTATAGTTGTTGTGAAACAATGACTCTATAGTTACTGTGGTGTCTCACTGTGTATTACTAATGGCATGTGTTCTTTCTTGCTTTTTACAATTTTTTCACTGAAAAAAACCCTGAATTTGTAGCATTTGCCAAACTGTGCCCATACCTGTTAAGTTACATTAACAGAAACAACTCTAAATACAGAATGTGGAATATAAAGTGAGGGGCAATGTATATTCATTGCCCCATCCCCACACAGACTTGAAATTGTCACCCACACAGCATTCCAAGAAGAGCCTGTTATAAACCATATTCAGCTTAGAAGGAAGCACTCCCCCATCAGTGTTCTACCTTAGGTGAGTTTATCAGATTAGCCGATTGCGACATCAAGAAGGGCAGGAAGAATCTGGCACCGAAAAACTGGCAAGAGTCACGGGGGTAAGTAGAAAAGGCATGGCTGCCAAGAGGCTTAAGTAGAAAGGGAATGCCAGGTACCAGGAAAGATGATGGAGTAGTCAGGAGAGGGACTCTAAAGTTTGGGGGCAAATAGCCAAGGGCTGACCCAGTCTAACTAGGTCTTATGATGTAACAGATTACAGGAATATGGGATACTTGTCATGGAATGAGATGTTAGGCTCAGGAACTAGCTGATGTGACATTATTTTATATGATGAGAAGGAAATTTTCTGGAAACAGCCACCCAGGCAGGCTTCCGCAATAAAGCAGACTTTATCAATGTAATGATTCATAGTCATCTCAAGATCAGCAAGAATCTCTGATGAGAAAAACTCCATTTTTGAAGCATACAATAGTGCACTTCACTTGAGTTTTTGTTGTCTCTGACTTTCCTGGTAAATTTCTCACGGAAGTCACCATCCTATTCTCCTGCATACGTTTTGCTTTTGCCTTTTACAAAACTGAGCAGGACCATTATTGCATCTACTAATTTTTGAACCGAAAGACCTGGCGTGGGAGAATTTTCCAGATTAAAAAGTTATTAATCACTAATAAATGCTGATAAATTAACAATATTGAAGTCTAATATATGTGTGAGCAATGCTTTCTGTTGATGGTAGCTCTTTACTTCTGTAATTTTTTCTTTTCTTTTTGGGGTGACTCACCAAAGAAATTCTCCTAGCTAAATTCTGCTTTTTTGGGGGAACACTTTTAAACTTTCTTAGATTTGTTATCTGTTCCACATGTATGGAAAAAAAGCTATAAATTAATGATTCATATACATATAAAATATAAAGAGATTGCTGAAAGCATTTAGGTTTTTCAAAGGTTTTACCACAAAATATACTATGCTATCTTTAGATCTTAAAATTAGTATCTTAGCTCTTATAACCATTTCCTCCTTGAGTATGAAATACATTCTATAACACTGTTTATTGAGAAGAAGCAAGCTATTCCATTCTCAATCCTGGGGCAGAGGCAGGAACTCCTGAGTGGCTTATTTCTTTTCGGTTGGACATTTCTGTTTTCTCACCACCACCTCTGCCCCAGGGTAACTACTCCATTTCATGAATTTGAACATTCAAGGGCTTAGCATTGACTAACAGCCACGGGTTAAATCAAGCAGCTTGCAAGCTCACAGGCTCAGCTTTAATAAGCAACTTCAATCCTGTCTTACATATATCTCAGCCCTTGATGTCAGTTGAGCTAACATGAACCTATCTGTGGGTTAATTTTTATTGTACAGGAAAAGGTTTTAAATACATTGACTCTGATTTATCTTTATAGCCTGAAATGGTCTGAACACTTAAATGTTTCAGATATTTAAATTCCAACCTAAATCATTTACTAAATACTTGAAAATAAGAGAAGGCTGTCCCTCCCATAACCAGGTATAAATTTTCATCTTTCTGAGTCTTGTCAACCAGCAAGAATGGTGGGGACAACAGGCTTTATGAACAAGACTACCTAACAACTATTTATCCCCATGTCTCTAGCAGTATCAGTTCCTACAGTAGAAATTCCCATGAGTTCCCAGTGACTTGCAGAGTACTTAGGAACTATCAGGCACTCAGGAAATGTGTCCTAAAAATTAATGAAATGTCTAGAGAACAGTGGCTCCTAATCTTTTTTGAGTGCAGGACTTCTTCAAGAGTCAGATGAAGGCTGCAGACCCTGTCCATTGAAAAATTCATGTATGCAAAAAATGTTGCTTGTGATCCCAACAAGATCAAGGACCCCACGGGACTCACCCCTGGTGTCGGGTTATGAACTACTTAGTGGTTAAGAATCTCTGTTCTAGAGTAAGGCTCTGCAAAGTAGGGCCAGTAAGCCAAATTCAGCCAGCAACCTAAGAAGGTTTTTTACAGTTTTAAATGATTGAAAAAAATAGGAGAATAATATTTGATGAAACATGAAAATTATAGGAAATTCTTATTCCAGTATCCATCTACAAATTTCATTGTGCTCATTAGTAGACCTGTATTACAAAAAAACTGTAAATATTTCTTTCCTCTCTTGTTATATAAGTATCTATATAATAACCTCAACTTTGCCTCTTGAACCTCACAGCCTAAAATATTTATATCTAGCCATTTATAAGAAAGTTCACCAACCTTGGTTCTAAAGGATTTCAAAAATTAAAATTCTCCATCACTTTCTGGAGTAAAGCACCAATTATATATATATATATATATATATATATATATATATAATTATTTATATTATATATACATATATATCAAGATGTAAATTTAATATTTGTAGCAAGTTTCCACAAATTGAAAATATTTGGCTTTGTAAACCAATACTAAGGTATTCACTAAAATGTTCTTTTAAATACGAATATTAGGATTCTTAACGATTTGTTTATAGAACAATTGCTACTCAGTGACTAAGAACAGGGAAATAGTTGGAATCCTGTAAAGGTAGAATTTTTAAGAGCCACCACAGATTGCTCTTAAAGGATTCTGAGGCAATGCAATTAATGCAAAACTACGCCTCAAATAAATGTCTAGTTTACACACACTTTAGGAACAGTGACTTAACAGGTTATTCCTCAAGCTAGTATAAAGAAATGCAAATTAAATGTTATGCCAAATCAATCTTTGTAACTCCTCAATAGCCTAGGTCTATTTGCAGTTACCTCAAAAATATCCAAGATTGGTTACAATTATTGTTAAGTGAATGTAAAATATTTCAAAATCCTGGCCTAAGGTCAACAGAATAATCGGGACCTTCCATCTCTGAGTTCCTGTCTAGAATTGAATGATTAGACATTTTCTTTTACAGAAGGGTAAACATTTGGTAACAATTTGTTGACTCAATTTTAATACAAGAAAAATAGCACTCTTAAATTTTACTAGCATCATAGTATCTTCATTTTACTGCTCATTTGCAAACATTTATATAATATAAAAGGAAGCCCCTTTTACGGCCATCATGCATATTTCTATCTTTAGATAATTCCAAAATGCACTGAAATACATATTTTTAGTTTCCATCCGACTTCACTTAGACACAGCACAATTGAGTAATCTCTCTTTCACAGTATTTGTTTGATCATTTCCACACTCCTTGAGTAATGTTCCATGGGGACTGAAGTGGCCAAAATGCAGGCTGCAGGAGACCCGTATAACCTCCAGACTAGTTAATTGGTCTCTCAATAATTGACAGTTAACGTTATAAACAGATGCAAGCTGATAGTGGTGTTTATGTACCAATTGTACTTGTTATTGAATAAGTCACCATGGCTCTAGAGAGAGCTAAGAAAAAAAAAGTTCAAGGGTCAAAAGTGAACCATTGTCCCCATGTTGAGCTGGCTTTTCTGACCTTATAAATCAGAGAAGTCTCCAAGTAAGAGAAAGCATTGAAGGCAGGCAGGTTAGGTGAAAGATCAATATGTGATTGTGAATATAAGAGGTATAAAGGATAACACAAACGAGAACACTAGTCATGGTTCAGAGCTACCCATATTTGCTGGGAGGAGAAATACAACAGCAGGCCAGGAATCATAAAGGAGTACCTAAACACAAACCAGCATATCACCTAGGAAAAGGGCAAATGATTGACACTTCATAAGCAGGGTAACTCTGACATTGTTCCCAAGGAGGTGAACAGGAAGTGACTTAAAACTTTGTTGGTGATCACCGTATAATAACAATGGCAATTCAATTAACTTTAGTATTCTAGTAGGAAACAAAGACTATTTTTAAAAAATCAAGTTTGTGACATGGAATGTAGTGATGGTATCCTGAGTATCTGTTTGTCTCCAAAGTCATCAATTTATATACATTGAACATGTGCAGCTTTTGTGTGTCAATCATACCTCAACAAAGAGGTTCAAAAAATTAAGTGGTTATCTGGTTTTAACAAAGGGTGTAAACAAAATGTGGGTTTTTGGAAGATAAACAGGAATAGCTGAACAAAGCAAGGAACCCACAGGAAACCTGGAGACTATGAACATGTCGGTGCAAGTTGCGTTAAAAGTTAAAATTATCAGGAGTATGACAAACTACAACCACACCATCAAAACAGCACAAACCAAAACAGAACCTTGCATGGCTAATAGAAAAATAATTTTATGTGGAAAAAAGAAAGGCCGAAAGCTAAAAAATATGAAGAATCAGGTACAAATCAGAAATTAAGGGGACCAGAAAATATTTACCCAACATCTTAGTTTTGTTACATAATGAATTCCTAGAGGGTAGAGTTCGTTTCTTGATCATCTTTTTATCCACCCTTCACTCATTTAAATACCAGTCACAGGGTATATGCTCGATAAATACTTACTGGATTGAATAAAAATGGATTCCTAAACCATTGATTAATACTTGATTTAATGAATAGACAACCCAATTTAAAAATCAGAGTGCAAAAAGAAGTAAAAGAAGTTTCAAAAATGGTGGCAGAGAGATGGAATAAATCCTTCGGTCTTGCTCTCCACTGAGGAAGACTTTAGGCAGATGGCTAGTCCTAAACTCTTTTTTGATAAAGATATGAAATGCTAGATCAAATAGTATGAAAAGCCCAGGGTATTTTATACATACATACATATATATATATACATATGTACATACAGGGATCTCAGATGTATGTGTATGTATGTATTTTTAAAATTAGGGTGGTTAAATCCATACTAGAAGCTACCTAATTAAGAGTTATAAAAAAAAAGTGGTTTAGTGATACTATAGATAAAAATACGTACCTTTATTACAAAGTGTGTAAATCACAATGTGTATAATCCAGATGATTAATGAATTGCTAATGTGACTGGTAGCCAGAGTGGTTCAAGAGAGAAGACTATGGAAAGGGTGTACATTAATATTTAACAGATCATTACAGGATATTAAGGCAAATTAGAAATGTTTGGGGGGTACCACTTTAATTATCAGGTGGTGAGGCAACCACAGGTTTTTATATGGGGTCTCCTCTCATTGACAAATTACTGAGCCATATTGAGATTTTCACAGACCCCACCAAATTCCCAGCCTTCACCTCATTTGTGATCTACAGCAAGCAATCTCAAGGTAGCTGTAGATTACACTGTGACCACAAACAGTGAAGCTCACAGGCCACCGTGGTCTCATTAGAACCAGGCTCCAACTAATTAGCTAACCAACCCCAGAGGAGAAGGACACAAAATAGAAGAGATTACATTTAATTTATCTCACGGGAATATATAAAGGATGATAAAGGGAGAATGTTGAGATTTGTGACTATCAAAGAAACTGGGCACTGTAGAAGGTATCGTGTACAATTGTCCTCTGTTTGGCTGCAAAAGTGTAGAATTTTTATTCAACTTTCGAAAAAACAGATTTCACAGTGTCTATTAACAGAGGTGAGGCAAAGCAGCAAAGGGACTGCTAGGGGATTTATTTTGTTTTAACATAAAAGAAGCTTTAAGCTATGTGACATACACAGTCTTAGCAAAAGGGCCGAATAACTAGTATACTTTGGACCAATAATTGCAATGAGTAGCAAATCCAGGATCTGCGGGTTTGAAGCTTAGACTACTGGGTGGGGAAGTAGAGCTTTAAGAATGAAACACACAAATATCTTTTGCAAATTTTACAAACCCATTTTAAATACATTGCTAGGACCCCTCTCAGGGTCTTGGAAGGAAACCATCCAAATGAGCATCCCTAAACCCCTCATGTTAGTCTCAGGGTAAAGTCCACCTTGAAAACAATGTTAGTTGAACAAATAGATAACATTAGGCTTCAGCTGATACACCTAAAAGTAAAATTTTGTCTAATCTTTCAGAATAAATAGTAAAATCTAGATGATCGTGGCATGATAGCACCCTAGGTACTTCTGTAATGTGATTTGGTCAACCTCAATGTGGAAGTTCGCATGATCAAGACTGTTGTAATTCTATTAGGAGCATATTAACTTTACAATTACATAATGCCTGTCTTTTCCTGACTTGAATATTTTGCAAACATCACTTTACAAAACAGGTAATGTCACCACATCAAGAGTAAAGAATGAAATGCCATCATTCATCATTACATGAGTCGGTGAACTAAAAAAAAAAACTGCTGTAGAACCTTCATTAAAATATATTATAATTTCTGTACTGACCATGAGACTGGTAATTTAGAATACGGACACAGTTTTCTTTTCTATTAAACCTACAAAATGTCTGGGCCACCTTTTAAAATAATTATTGTTAATAAAAGAGCCATGACAAAACTACTCTTTTTTATAGAGTAAATATTTCCGTCAATAAACTAAGTTTGTTTGAACTAATAAATTATAACTCTAGTATGAATATTTGTCCTCTTGTTTTCAAGTACTGTATCATTGAACAACTGACTTACAAAAATGAAAAAGTAGGCCAGGCATCCCAGCACTTTGGGAGGTCACGGCAGGAGGATTGCTTGAGGTTGGGAAATCAACACCAGACTGGGCAACACAGTGAAATCACATTTCTATTTCTATTCAAAATTTTTCTTTTTTTTTTGAGACAGAATCTCACTCTGTTGCCAGGCTGAAGTGCAGTGGTGCGATCTTGGCTCAGTGCAACCTCCACCTCCCGGGTTCAAGCGATTCTCCTGCTTCAGCCTCCCGAGTGCTGGGACTACAGGTGCACACCACCATGCCCAGCTAATTTTTGTATTTTTGGTAGAGATGGGTTTCAGTATGTTGGCCAGGCTGGTCTCTATCTTTTGACCTCCTGATCTGCCTGCCTCAGTTTCCCAAAGTGTTGGGATTACAAGCGTAAGCCACTCTGCCTGGCCAAAATTTTTTTAAAAAACATTATCTAGGCATGGTGATGTGCACCTGTAGTCTCAGCTACTCAGGAGGCTGGGGCAGGATGATGGCTTGACCCCGGAAGTTTGCGGCTACACTGAGCGATGATCATGCCACTGCACTCTAGCCTGGGCCACAGAGTGACATCATGTCTCAAAATAAATAAATAAATAAAAAGTAAATAAATATTTTCCAATTTTATCTCTAGTCACTAAGTTTATAAGTAATATAAACCTAAGTACTATAACACCTTGTAGCCCTTTAGTAAAAGAGAAAAAGGAACATTAAAAACAATATTATTCATTATTCATTAATTAGTATATCTCCATTCTTACTACTATTTGAACTTTCTATCTTTTTCTCTTGGTTCTGAAGTGTTAGATCACCTTCGTTCCTTACTATATTAATGTTAGATAAACATACAAGCCTGTTTATGAGAAATACATTTGGTAAATAGAATTATAAAAATGATGTAGAAAGGCAGAGAGGGATCCAGGCAGACATCAGATGATTCAATTTGAGATAAAGAAAAACCTGGAGAGGAAACCTTGTTTATGGCCTTCATGATTTGGAACTCGGTAACTTGGCCACAGGAATACCAGCCATAAATAACATACAACAGAACCTGATTACTTGGCACACCCCAATGCAACCTCAAATGTGCTGAGTCAACAATCCCTACATAAATAATCAAATGAAAACACTCTACTGGGTCAAGTTCACCTGTGTGTCAGGATCTGTTTGCATGTGAATCACCACATTCAAAGAGAGAAACTAAAGAGATTTCCCAGGTATTCCTTTAGTTTGGATATGGACAGGTATAGATATGCAAAACATCCAAATAAAAACATTTCAACAGCCTATAGTATCATATTCACTTTATAAATACATACACCACATCCAGTAGTGAGAATCTTTCCTCATAACTAAAATTCCTAATTGTAAAACCGAAATTTTAAAACATTTGCTTTGCTTCAGGGTAATCCGCTGTATCTACTCTTTCTAACATTCTTCCACAGTGGTTGTATTTGCCTTCTGATTATGCCAAGGGGATACTTCAACTTAGTTTTTTGTTGGGAACATCAGAAACAATCTCTTAAACTGCATTGAAAAATACTAGGGGGTCACACCTTTTGTTTCACCTGCTGAACTTCCTTAATAAAGCCAACAAAAAGCTTTCAGAGGTGGACTTTTATACTGGCAAATGTCAATTCAGACCTGTTTAACAGAGTGAACCAACTTGCCTGCTTCAGTCAGCATTCCACCCAAATTGACTAGGTGTGGCTTTTATTCATTGTTCAGTCACACTCAACAGAATCTGTTCTGTAGCTACCATCGCATTTAGGTTGACATTCCCTTTATCTAAGGGCTTATAATAAGCAAACCATATTGAATTTTGCCAAGGCAGATGTGCTCTTCTGGTATCCTAGAAACAGATCAAAGTATTCTTTGTGGAAAGACATGAAGTTCAAGTCAGTGATACAAATGGGTCTTAATATGCAACCCTAGAAATATCAGCACTGGAAATTTCTTAAACAAAAGCTTGACTATTTTAAAGACAAGTATCAGATTATTGAGTGGGGGTGATTAAAAGGGATAGAGAGTTGTTTTGGGGAGAGTAGGTACCAGAGAAATTAAGTAAAATCATACATTACTTCTGTAATAATATCAGGATCCACAATAAAGAAATTTTTTTCCAAATCAGACTAGTAAATGATACTTAAAATTGCTCACACTAGCTCAATTATACCATGCTTACAAAGTGGCTTCCTTAGACCATAGAAGAGGAACATAACGACCATCTTGGGGTTAGATTTTTGTACACATAATAGCTGCAGGAATTAATCATTTATCAGCTCATCGCATCATAACAGCTATCATTAAATAACCTACAAGGTAGAGAAGCAATTTCCAATTGTTGCCTTGGGTCTTCTAAGTAATGCCTTGTATCTTTTAATATGCTATAAAATGAATTGTACTCCTGTGAATCATATCAGTCATCTTATCTCATCTGAAGTCTGAAATTACCGTCATCGAAGAAAAGATCAGGAAACGTATTATAACATAGAAAGCATGGAGAATCAAATTAGAAAGCACAAGTGGAGAGGCTGGAAAGCAAAATGGATTTCTTATCGGATTCTCAAAAAAGTTACTTCCTGTTCTCCAATGTGAGCCAGCATGATCAATAACACTTGAAGAGTGAGACTTGGAATGGAGAGACTCTAGTAGAGGCTGAATAGAACAGCTTCCCACAGTACCCTTACTTTGCTCCACTTCTTGCTCTCTGATTCCCTGAAACAAGGCATTTCACTAGTACCCTGAAGCTGTCCCTTGACCTTTGAAAAGATAAGTGTTCCAGCTGTATAGGAAACACTGGGCTCAGGTGTCTGATAATGAAATCTGCATCCTAGTCTTTGCTTAGTTTGAAATTGAGACATCCCATGAGAAGCTGAGAGTAGTAATTGTGAGTTACAATTTCCCTTGCCATACCTTTGACCAACACCTTTCCCCATCCCCTCCCACCCACATCCCCTGGCAACCACCTTTCAACTCTCTGTTTCTATGCATTCCGTTTTTTCAGTATTCCACGTATGAGTGAGATCATATAGTATTTGGTTTTTCTGTGTCTGGCTTATTTCACTTGGCTTAATGCCTGCCAGGTTCATCCATGCCATCTCATTTCACAGTGTATACGTCTAACAAATCAACACGCTGTACACTTTAAAATCTATACAATTTTATTTGCTGATTATACCTCAGTAAAGCTGTGGAAAAAAATAAAAGCTGCCTTGCTTCATTCCCTGCTCATTCACATTTTCTGTACTTACCAAGCACATTTACTTCTTCATGGTTTTGTTCATAACAATTTTCAGTATCCAAAAGACTTTATCTTCCCTCTGCCCTTAGAAGTAGGGAGGGACTGAGATACATCAGTATGTGAAAGCCCAGAGAAAGAGTTTGTGCAAGGACTTCAACAATGTAAAGAATTACTGAGGGTCAAAAAGGAGCTTTGAGGAGCTTATCTTCTAGGAACTAATTTACCAACATAATTAATCACCACTGAGTTCCAAGGCAAATCTTTTTGGTAAACTAATAGTACAGAACATGAAATCTATTTATTTTACTTAAATTTGTCTAGACATTCTGGAAAAAGAGTATCATGGTACAAACCTTTAGTGATTCATCATTGCCTCTCCCACCTGTTTTTGCATTTATCCATAAAGATGTATTCATGAAAGTGTGCCATATCCTTGAATTCTGAGAAGCAACTTTATAATGAGATGGGCTTTACTGATAGCAGATTGTCCTACTCCCACATTTTCATTGCATCTAAATACTACATACATATTTCAGCTTTCAATATGTTCATTGTAGTCACTGATTAAGTGGGTAACAAATAAAGGTAACATAGGCTTTTCAAATTTATCCTGTTAATACTTTAAAGGAAGTAGGCCAGCTGGAATTAGAATGAGGCACCACTGAGTTAAATGTGAGGCTTGAAGAACTATAGCAGAAAAGGGACAGTTTTCAATTCCCCCTAAGAGATGTAAAAGCAAAATGAAAGTTTATATTTTAAGGCATAGGGACAAGAGTGAATTTTCAATAAAACAATATGAACAGATATAGCTTAATTAATTTCTAAAGGATCCATTTAAACTCACAAGTCCACAAAAATAATAGATACTTGTCTGGAATGACACATAATCTTATTAATTTTTGCATAGAGAAACCCTGCAGCTAGGATAAGGGAAAGCCACCAACAAGATCATGGGAAATTGGGAAAAACTGAGAAATGGTGATAGGGCAGAGAAGAGAGGGGAGCTAAAATTCAAATGAATGCACTGTGGTACCCTGAATCAGACATTGGAATAGAAGGATTACGTTACTAGAAAACCTGGGGAAATCTGACTAAAGTCTGGAGTTTAGTTAATAGTAATGATGTGCAATTCCAGTTTCTTGCTTTTGACAAATCTACCACAGTAATACAAGATGTTAACAGTGGGGAAAACTGGGTGAAGGGTAATACAGGAACTCTTTGTACTATTAATGCGTTTGCAACTTTTCTGTAAATATAAAATTGTTTCAAAATAGAAAGTTTATTTGAAAGCAACAACAGGCTGGGTGCAATGGCTCACACTTGTAATTCTAGCACTTTGGGAGGCTGAGACAGGTGGGTCACCTGAGGTCAGCAGTTGGAGACCAGCCTGGCCAACATGGTGAAACCTTGCCTCTACTAAAAATACACAAAAAAATTAGCTGGACGTGATGGCAGGCACCTGTAATACCAGAAACTTAGGAGGCTGAGGAGGGAGAATTGTTTGAACCTGGGAGACACAGGTTACAGTGAGCCTAGATCACACCATTGCACTCCAGCCTGGACAACAAGAATGAAACTCTGTCTCAAAAAGAAAAACAGCAGCAACAACAAAATCCCCATCAAACAAGAAAATCTGTTTGAATTAAGGTCCTAGTGTCCATATTCTCTTACAAACTGAACTCATGCATAAATGCAGCCAGGTCTTCAATGCAACACACCTGACTGCTCTCTTCATGTGCACAGCTCTGTAGTGTCAATGAACATATTAGTTTGTGTCCTAAATCCTGTGGCAACTAACTTCCTCGAGTCCCTGTCAGGTTATTCCACTGTAGATACTTATTGGCAATTTTCAAAAGATAGCTGCGACTTACAAGTGATGACATTTGAGCGTTCTGGAGCATAAGCTGCATCTGCTGGGCGAACATGGCTGCGGCAGTCTTCTGTTGAATCAGATTGTTCCGCCCATTAATTTCCAGCTGCGTTTTTAAGTGTGGAGGAGGGTGAAGGTACTTGCAGTTCTCTCGAGTGCACCGACCCTAACAATGAAGAATAGGGAAAACATTTAATTAAAACTATACACAAATAGATAAATTTTGAACTCCATTATCTGGGGACGATCTAAGCTCCAAAACTCTTCTTGAATCCATATAAGGTGAGAAACACCCTGAAATTCACTGACAGTCTGTTAATGAAATAATAAATCCCTATGCTTGGCAGACATTTTGTTCTTTAGGTTCCAGAGATAATGGCCCTAGATCACTTGCATGATGGAGACCAAAGTGTATTTTGGATTCTCAGCAAATTGAATGTTTTTTATTGATGTTAAGCACTTTCAAGATAGGATAGTATGTCAGTTCTGTGGAACCAAACATGCTTTTGGTGTCACCTAAATGCTGGCATGGCTGCTAATTATGATGTTTACTATGTAGCAGCAAAGGATGTCACTGGACTAGCTGTTGATCACATTGTCACAATGTGACCCATTACTGTGTTTTACCCTTGAGCACTACACAAAGAAGCTAATGAGTCTCTCTTATTTGGATTACTAGGTCCACCATAAACCTTTTAAGGAAGCACAACTGCAAACAATTCTGTTTCCCACAGACGCTAAGATTCTTTACAGTACATGAGGTTATTGAGGGAGGGGGAGGGGGGGAGCAAAAGGGAAACATTTTTTTGGATGGAAGAGTGCAAGCTGCTAGGCCACCTGAATTCCCAAGAGAAAAATGAGTTTGTTCACCAAGTGTTTTCATTCAACACATGCTATGTGTCTTCCTTATTTATGATGCCTACACAGTTTATGCAATCGCTTCTTCATTGTTTAGTTATCTTGTTATTAAAACATTCCTATAACTTCATTGAGAATCAAGACATGTCCTTCAAAACTTTTCTAGAGCTACATATAATGCAAACCCAGATGTACTGCAACTGCTCTTTTTAAATATTAAATCACTAGGACAAGGTGGCTCTATTGTTTTAACTCCCTGGCAAGAAGCTGAGTATAACTTAAAAGTCAGTGTGAGAAATTAAAAGACACCATTGTTTTCCGTGGAGTTCGTCTTTTTGTTTTTCCCAATGCTCAATTTACATTAAGTTAAATTAAAATGATTTATAAAATCAAATATCTTCGTTTTATGTACTTTTATATTTCTATGCAAATCTTGGAAAAAGAATAATTTATTGGTAGTATGAATTAAGAATCGTGTTAACCTAATCCTCCTAAATTATTAAAAGTAGCCTAGGAATAGCTGTGCAATTTCAATATATATAATGAGTGTAAGGAGAACCCTGTGTGTACTAAATCACAGTAATATGGCTCTTTTCCCCATAAACGTACCCCTGAGAGAAACCATTAGCTTCTTTTTACACCCACCAACATGAAGCAAGACAGAAATTGACAAGGATCTTTAGTTCCTAGATTCTCCACTCTCCATCTACAAAACTGAGGTGATCAGGCTCAAAATTAACAGCTGATGGAGGCAGTGGCACTTGGTGACTTCCGCAGCCAAACATGCTAGTTTACGCTTCTACTTCAGGGTTTCTCTTCCTCTTCCCACACCCTAACATTAAAGATTTCCCCAAGGCCCAGTTCTAAATCCTCTTGCTCTCCTCTCTAATCTCTTTTCCCCGGAGAAACTAAGTTGTTTCAAATTTCCAAATATTTCCACAATTGCTTGGATCTTAAATCTCTATCTCTACCCCTGACCTGTTTTCTGAATTTCAGTCCTTTTTATTATCAATTGCAGCTGCATTTGGAGACCCTGCCACCTAACCGGGTCTAAATAACTTACTCCTGACCCTCCTTCTCCTTTGACTATTTTTCATCTTGCTGCATACTCCAGTTAGGGCCACCACTCAAATTCCTATGCGTTGGGGTAGTTTGACAGCAGTAGTGAGAAAAGAAATTAGGCAGCTGCTGAGCAGCATTGCTTAAGGATTGCAGAGCCACCCAGATAGCTTGTTTAGACAATTAGCATACACAAGCATAGAACACAATTTGTATCTCCACTGCAAAAAAAAAGCTATATAATGAAGAGTGTCTTTCATATTCAGGAATTCCAAACATTAGATAAGTTAAAGAAAAGAAAGAAAAAAGAATAATTGGAATTTCACCATTTGTTACAATTTAGTTTTAATATCATCTACACTGAATGTAATCAGAGGGAGAAGAAGGGAGGGAGAGAACACACTGTATTTGGCACATTTCCTGCCGATATACAGATAAAGAAGTGAACATGCCTTTGTGCTTTTATATCCTTTACATAAAGTAACTTATCTTAAGCTTTTTCTTAGAAAACAATGACAGTTTAGTGAGCAAAAACAGTACACAGAAATAGAAAAAAGAATTACACTTTAAACAATTATATCAAGTTGGGCTATAAAACTAAAGTACAGAATATAAGGCAGCATGAGATTTAAATAAATGTATTCATCTTAGTTATGAGATTTTACTTGATTTATAAAGCTTCCATTTTGAATGACAGAATCCATAATTTAATTCTATAACAATGCAAATGCATAGCAACATCACCTTACCAGAAACTGCTGTTTATGTTCAAGAAAGCTTATAAAATAAAATAAAAATCTGCATTCTCTATCCAAACAATAGACGAGGAGACCAAGTAATTTAATATCTATGTTATCTGTGGAATACAACATTTCAAAAGAAAACTATGCCCCTGTTTTTTTCCAAGACAACTTTAGAACTCAGGATCATATATTTATACGCACAACACTTGGTGATAGTAAATCTCCTCTACATAGTGTTCATTCTTCAAGAGGCCCAAACTTAATTATAGGCCAAAATACTTTAATTGGTGTTTGGGAGAGAACAAACTTGGTTTTTGACATCTGTTAACACTTGTTTTTTAATCCGTGGTATAGAAGTAAGGCTTTGGTAAAGCATGTAAGTTTGGGATGGAGTGGGGATTAGGGAGGGACTGTCCCAGTCGAGTAGGTAATCATCTATTGTTTTTGTCCTTTGGAAAATCAGTAATTCTGTACTAGGAAGGTTCCAGTGATTTCTGTAGGCCACCTAAGCACTCTGAGTGGGCCACAAGGTACCCTGTCACACTGGGTCTATAACAGTTTGGTGTGATAGCCCAGCAGCCATGTTGGCTCTGAAAAATCACCCTTCATGTTTCCCTAGCCAAGTCAGTGGTGTCCCAAGCCCTCCTTCTTCCAATCAAGACACACGGGTTCAGAATTAGCACACACTAGTGCAAAGTATCAGGCCCTGTCTTAAACGGCTCTGTAAATGTACCTATGACAGTCGCCACCCTCTGGCAGAGCAGGCTATGTACTAAAACCAGCAGCTAAAGGAAGTCAAGACATGAAAATCAACTCTCTCCCCGTCCATATACACTCAAGATTAAAGAAACGTTGAAGAGACGAGAGTGCAAGCTCATTTATGCTTGCCTCAATTTCTCTCCTTTTCCATTTCCTTTTGGGCTTAAAAAACATGTCATTCTCATCTGGTCTTTCAGTGTGTTACTGAGTAAAGAAAATAGCAAAGTGATTCAATAGGAAAGCGATTCTCTGCTGAAATAAGTGCTAGTACACCTATGAATCATATGAATCTTCTAGCTCCCCTTTCCCATCGACTGTCTTTTAAAAATGCACTCAAAAAGCAGCAAGCAGGGGGTGAAAATAGCCGATGACATTTCTGAATACATCTGCATCAAGAAGTTGATGACAGACAAAGGGATACGTTACAGAACATTTATAAAGCCTCCCAAATTCAATCTATTGCCTTTTTCCTACCTTCAGACTTTTCCCAAATGAATACAAAGCCTTTGACTAAGAGAAAAAAGTATAATTGTAGAGATTCAAATCCCACCTATGCCTAGGGAGTTATGAGAGTCAGAGTCTGTCAGACACAAGACTTCCCATGTACTGGGTGGTAGAAAAACCCTGGGAAATGTACTTTATGTTCATGAGAGAAAGCCCTACCATACATCAGAATAAGAAAAGGAACCTGGGAGGCTGCAAATTACCCTTTGTCAGCCACAGTATCTTAAGAGAAACAGCTGTTTGTAGAATGACTTGCTTCGTCAAATACATATGGAGTTATATAGAAAAAAACTCCTAAATATTCTCTCTCAAATACAATTATAACTGGATTACTTTTGAAATACATAATCTCACTGATCTGCTAGACTGCCAAGAGTTAAAAAATGTTAAATCAAGGAACCCAACAGATGATTTGTTATATGAAGAAAAATGTTGTTATTCCATTTTAATCATCATGTATTAAATGAAAAAAATCTAATGATAGTGCCCCACTGTAACATACTTACATGCATAGACATGGCTTCTCAGAGGAAGTAACAATGATTTCAGAATTACAAACCATATGTACCAGTTTGGCTAGATCCTGCAAGCATCACAAACTTATTTATTTATTTATTTATTTATTTATTTATTTATTTATTTATTTATAATTTTACTTTAGGTGTATACTATATCCAGCATTTCTCCCCATGTTATCCCTCCCTCCCCTCCCCCCACTGCTGTCCCTCCCCTACCCCCCCCAACTGCCCCCAGTGTGCATCACAGATTTATTAAAGCTAGGAAAAACCTGAGTCAAGATCAACATACAATGAGTTATTAGCCAGATATCAGCGTACTACTGGCAAATTTCCCACTTTCTTCCTTTTAGAATTCTGTCTTTACAAAAATAGATAATCTGCATCGTTTTCTCCTCCAAGTATTGTATCATCTATAAATGTTGACATAAATGCACAACAAGCAGACCTAAAATTCTGCATACAACTTTTAATTTAAATGTGAGATGCAGGCAAGAAATTTAGGAGAAAAACTCTTTAATAAACCATTTCCTAAATGTAATGAAGGCAAAATTAATGAGGCTGAACGTCGATCCCCATGGAGAGGGCTAGCCAAGTACCCCCCCACCATTGCAGCCAGCACTGTACCCACCTTCTTCATACTGTCCCAACTCTGTTTTCTTGACACAGCCCATACACACATACACAGGGCAATGACTTTGGTGCAAACCAAATAACAAGTTTGAATAGGCGAGAAGCTGGGAGGAGAGCAGAATAATTTTCTTGCCTATCTGCCTCCAGAGAACTTTTACATTTTGATCTCCCAATGACAAAGGGAGTACTGGGCTCTACAATCACACTTTTGTTCTGAAATAGCCCACTAAGATAATTTGATTCCCAGGATGGAAACAGTTTAGGGCTGAATCTGATTGTAGGGAACATCTTGTGCACCTTTATCTTACAGAGAATGTGAAGGCCAAATGGATGAGGTGACTTGCCGTGATTCACAAGCAGCTCAGTCAGCACACAAGCCAAGTTTCCAGACTTTCACTACCCAATATGGATTCTCAGTTCAAATGGCTTTTCCTCTGTAAAGATTTTCCAGGAACCATCACCCCACTCCTGCCCCCATTTATCTCTCCCTCCTTTGTGCTTCCAACTGCACCTTGTACTCAAGTTTTATCGTAGCTCTTATCGCAGTGTACATCGATAAATTGTTTACATGCTTGTCTCCTCTATTAGACTTTGAGCCAGTATAAAGGCAGAACTACATCTTCCTCTTCTTCAATCTCCAGGGATGTGTGTGTGCCTGATGAATAGTCACCCCTCCATACACGTTTGTTGAACTTCGTGAGAATAATTTTATAGGGCATAACACTAAGTCTGCCTTAGAAGCCTAAGTGCTTCTCTTGCTATTTTCTTTCATAAGTTCTTTCTTCTCCCTCCAAGAAGAGAACAATAGTCAACACATGACTGAGGCTGCTCCTGGTCGTCTGTTCCAAATGAACCGTTATTCTATTCAGGTCCAGAAAATAGCTAGTTCCTAATTTATTTTTCCTATGAATATAGACCCTGAGGAATATGTGACCATCATGGCTGAAACATCCTGGTAATTTAGTATAACTTAACCAAAAGTGACATGAATCCATGAGACCCACAGACACAAACTCTGGTCTGATTCCAAGGGGTCTCTGGCCACAAAGGCCCTCAGGATATAGGGCCCCACCGGACGAATAAAGGAGCCAGCAGCAGATCCATATCTAATCAGCACCTGGGCCTGCCCAGGAGGGCCCTGCATTTCCAGGGTCAGTTTAGAAAAAAACTGCGTTCTCCAACTGCCCCACCCCCATCCTGAATTTCTCTGAACAAGCCGCAAGTCAAATTCCCTGAAGCTACTAAGACAAAGGTGGCTTTAGGAAAATCACAGCAGGTGGGGCCTTCTTGTGGCTCTCTAATGCATATGCTGTCTTACAAGAAAAATGTCTGCGGCTTCCCTTCATGACCCACGCTTAGCTTCATTTACGTTAAACATTTATTTTCAAATGATCATGAGCTTGATCTTTTTCTTTGAAATTTTTTGAACAGCAAATAACAATAAAAATCCCAGAAGCTGTTAACAGTGAAAGGAAGCCTGCCTCACTAAAACCTTAAATCTACTTCCTGCCCTCTCCCACCCCACTTACACACTTTTTACCACGGCTCTCATCGAATACCGTCCATCCCTGTAGAAAAATATTAACTGAATGACTAGTCAATAATAAGCTCATCAAAAACGCATCATCTATTTACAAACCAGCCAACCAGAATAAAATTAAAACCCAAACACAACGAAGCACATTGGTACCAAGTTATCAAAAGTCGGAAGGCATTCCTGATGCTAAGTATTCCTAGACGCTGTCTTTAGAGCAGCTGATAGCTGCCAACACAAAATGTCAACAAGAACGGAAAAAATGGGAGAGAAAAAGTAATGGTACTCAATTTGTTACTCCAAGAAATGAAACACACGCAAAATCACATAACTTCAAAAAGCTCCTTCTACACGAACTTCATTAAGAAACAACATAAGGAGGTGTTTCTCTCTGACCCATTAGTCAAATCTCCTGCTCCTAGGGTTCTTTACCTCCTTTTTCTGGACACCTCATCCATTCACTTGCCACAATGATTTAGAAGCCAGGACAAAGAGGGTACCAGTTGCTTGCCCCCTTCGTTCCCGGGCTAGGGCTTCTGCTTAGGATCCTCTCGAGAGATGCCAGGTTTATCAAATAAAAACGCAGGACTCCCAGGTAAATTTGAATTTCAGATAAACAGTGATTTTTTTTTTTTTTTAGTATAAGTATGCCCCATACAATATTTTATCTGGCAGCCCTCTCCCACTCTGTTCTACCTTGATGAGTTGAGCTCAATAAAGGCAAATCTTTGAAAACCCATTTTACCTCTTTACCTTAAGATTCTTAGCAGCCCTCTTGATGAAATCAGCCCAGGCTCTCTCAGGCCTTCATTTGCCCAGAGCAAAGTAGAAGGCACTCTCAGCCCCAGCTTACCTGATCAGCTGCAAGGAAATTTAAGGAAGTTGACTGTTGGAGACAGCAATTTTTGATCCATAGCTCCTCCCACCAAAAGCTTCACACGGCTCGCTACCCTGGCAGCCACTCCACCTTCCCACCCACTGGTGGCGCAACAGTATATTTAAATACCCTCGATGTCCACTGGAGCTCCCCCTTTAGGCTAGAATGAAGAGGGGAATGGTGTGTGACCAACACCTGCCTAACATGTAACTCCAAATTTACACATAGATTTTTGAGTATATGAAATGTTACATAAAGATGAGGCTTTTAAGATTTTTAAGGCTTGTAGCTGTGTGTGCAGATGTGAGGGGTGGTTAACCTTTTTTTTTTTCCTTCAGCCCTGCCTTCATAGAGCTTATGTGTGCATATAGAAACAGAATGCTAAGCAGTCAAAAAGTGCAGGAAAAGGACTGCTTAGCATTTTGTTTCTATATGCACACATAAGCTCCATGAAGGTCCAGATTCAGAGCATGCAGATGAATAGCCATTATTTGCATAGATATCTTTTTCAGTCAATCCTTGATCACTCACATTAAAAGAGTGCAAAGTAAAGAGGTATCGCTAATTCTAATGAACCAAATAATATATTCGAGAAAAATGGCAATCCATAATAGCCTCACATTACAATCGTGAACATTTAAGAAATTGCTAGACACAGTCCTGAATTTATTTTTTCATTAAGAATGCAGACGCTTTCATTGGAATGATCAAAGATTAAGAATTAGTAAGGTCAGAAATAATAAAATTGTACGGCTCTGGGGAAGTTTTTATGTTTATGGACATATCATAGAAACATCAAATAGTAAAGCTAGAAAGGCTCTTAGAGATCATTTAGTCCAGCATTTGCCAGAGTGTGTACCACAGACAACTAATCCCAAGAGAGGAACCTCAAACGCTGGGTTCACTGGCCAATGGAGTATAAGAAATGTCACTTTATATTCCTCTCTTGTATGCTGACTATACACAAGAGTATGATGAAGGCTCTCACATGTCCTAAAGTAAAGAAACCTGGTTACCTTTGTTAACCTAGCATTTCCCAACATTGTTTAACTCAGAAACCATGCCCCCGTTTTTCATCATATTCCCGTTAACATCTCTCTTTAGTGTACCCTTAGGAAAATGCTGATCTAATCGAACTTCCTCATTCTATAGGTAAATAAACTAAAGCTTAAACCAAATTGTATGGTGTTTTGCAGGTTAAATTAGTTTTCCTTCATACTTTCATTTTGATTTCTCTCTTAAGTAGAAAAATAGAGTGAACTTCCAAAAAATGGCTCTTCTGTTGAAATGACATTTTTGCCCATCCCTGATCTCCCAAAAGCTAACAAGATGGATATTTTCCTATGATTGCAAAGTAACATCCCACAATCATCTTCCCAACACCCCTTTTCAAAGCTGTAAGTTTCATCAGATCTTTCCAAATGGTTGCGGTGGCTTTCTTCTTTCATTTGAAGGCTTTAGTCAAGCAACTTCTGAAATAAGAACATCAAGCCTTCTCTGTCTAACTGGCTTTCCTACATTGTGACTTCTGCCCCCTGAAACCGTGCTAATTATTTTACGCTTTCCATGACTTAAGGGTCTCAAGTGAGTTTTTGCTGTACTGAAACCTGGGAAGTCAGAAGGTATTGGGCAATCTCCTCAACTCCAAAGGGTTTTAGTTTTGCACTAACCTTAAATGTTGGGGTTTCCACTTGACAAAATTAAGTTTCCTGTCTCTAAATAAAATGAAAAGTTTCAAAGAAAAATTTAATTTGCAAAAATATCTTACAAATGTATATGAAGAGTATACGGCGAGAAAGGCACTGATTATTGCTCAGAGTTAAACAATTTATCTTTGCTGGGCTCAGTGTGCTGCTCAGAATGAATTAAATAGTTATGTTTTTATAACCAGCCACATAGCTCTCCACTCAAACTTTATATAAAGGGTAGATATAGCTATTGGTTTACCTTTATATATATAGATATAGCTATTGGTTTACCTTTATATAAAGGGTAGATATAGCTATTGGTTTACCTTTGCATTTTTAAATTAGGGGTACAAAGATGAAAATCAGTTCCTCTTTTGTTAAACATGAATCTTCTTTCAGATAATCAAATGTAAAACATAGTACCAAAATGGTTGTTTACAGGGTGAATTAATCGGTGTGAAATTATGTTTCAACCCCCCAATGAAGCAAAATGTCTCCACTTTATAATAAGCAAAAATGGGATTTCCATGTAGAAAGTTTTTACTTGGTGACAAGGATTGCCATTAAAATACTTTTGAAGTATGGACTAAGTTTATGTTTTGTTAGGGAAAATATATATTTCATCACTAAAAGTTCTATTGAAACCTTTGTGCTAACTTGTTATTAAAATTGTAGGCAAGTAGGCAACTGTTGGTGGGAATGTACAACCTCTATAAAAAACAGTATGGAGGTTCTTCAAAAAACTAAAAATAGAACTATGATATGCTCCAGAAATCCCACTGCTGGGTATCTATCCTAAAGAAAGGAAAACAGTATTTCAAAGAGATGTACCCCCGTGTTTATTACAGCATTATTCACAATGGCCCAGATATGGAATCAATTTAAGTCTCCATCAATGGATGAATGGATAAAGAACATGTGGTACATTACACAATTGAATATTATTCAACCATAAAAAAGAACAAAATTCTGTCATTTGCAACAGCATGATTGGAACTGGGGAACATTATGTTAAGTGAAATATGACAGGCACAGAAAGATCAATACTGCACGTTCTCACTCATATGAGAGAGTTAAAAAAACAAACAAACAAAAAGCTGAACTCATGGAGATAGAGAGTGGAATGATCATTGCCAGAGGCTATAAAGGGTAGTAAAAAGGGGTTTATAAAGAGGGGATGGTTAATGGGTACAAAATACTGTTAGATAGAAGGAATAAGGTCAAGTATTCAATAGCACAATAAGGTGACTATAGTTAATAACAATTTATTGTATGTTTTAAAATAACTAAAAGAGTAGGATTTGAATGTTCCTAACACAAAGAAATGATAAAGGTTCAAGGTGATGGATACCCCAATTACCCTGATTTGATCATTACACACTGCATGACTATATCGAAATATCACATGTATCCCATAAATATGCACAACTATTATGTTCCCATAATAATTATTAATTAAAAATAAAATACAACTGTATGTAGTTTAGAGTATCAGGCAAATTCCCAGAGAAAATTCCAAACTCTAAATGTATCGTGTATTTAAGTGGCATTTTTACCCAAGTGATTCTTTTAAAAAGCATCTGAAAATTAGGCCAACTTACTGTTTGTTTTTGTTCTACAGACATGAAAACAAGGTATTGATACAAATGCTTTCTCTTCTAAAAATAAAGATCTATTCTGCCTGTCCTCAATATCTACCAAGTGTGTTAAGTTTCATCCAAAGTGTAACTTTCATTTTGGATGAAATGTTTCAGAGATGTGAACACAATTGACAAAGCTCTAATGAAACTGCTGAGATTTTTCTTTCTTTCCTTTCTTTCTTTTTCTTTCTTTCTTTCCTCTCGTTCTTTCCTTTTTCTTTCTTTTTCTCTTTCTTTCTTTCTTCCTTTCTTTCTTCACTCTCTTTCAGATATCTGTGTGTGTCTTAAAATGTTCCTCTTCCAGTCTAATTTAGTAAATACAGCAACCTTAATGAAGCTCACCTTCTGCTTCCAGTGAGCAGTTAATATTTAATGATGACGAAACTGTTCCCAGTATTTAAAGAACTAAACAAGGCCCTCCACAAACAATGTAACTAGAAATGGGGTTAAAGAAAATAGTGATAAAGGGAGGCTTTTTGCTTTAAAATAAATCAGTGTTTCAACCATAAATGTCTCATGGCCTTACAGAGAAGAAGTTGAAATATGACCACTGCCAAAGGATGCATAGCTCCACACCCAAAGCAAGGAAAAAATAAAGCAAAGAACAGAGAGTTAATTAGTTACCTTCAAAATCTATGAACTGTACTCCCTTAGTCAATTTAAACAGCTGGAACAAGACTTATTAGAAGAGTAGTACACGTCTAAAGATGTAGTGTTCATTAAAAATGTACATCCTCTATATTAAGCACAAAAGGATTTCTGGGGTCATTCAGGCCATGGTGATATTCTAGTCAGTGCCTTTTAATTAGTGGAATCCTTATTTTGGTGAGAAAAAATAAATAAAATCTACTCTAGCTCAGTTGTACTTTCCCTCAAAATCAAGATAAAATCAGAAAATATGTCTTTTCGAAAAAAATAAGTCAGTTTGTGTCTGTTAAATAAGATAAATCAAATTCCATTCTCAAAGATTTTGACAAAATGGATAGAGTGAAAGAAAAGAGGTAGTGTAAAACATCAGTGTGCTAATCTTTTACAGTCATTTTCTACTAAAGATAACTGGAGTATTCGTATGGTTTTACATTGTTTCATGTTTTGCATTGACTTGGTATACTAGACTCTTGCATATAAAGTCAAATGACCTTTTTGTTGTTAACTAATTCAGATCACTTATGCATAAGATGCAGATATTATATATACAGCTTTAGCTCATGTTACTTGGCATGAGACAATTGTTGATACACATTTAGACAGCAGGTTGAGACTCTGATAAAATTATATTTTCTATTAATATCATGAAAGTAGTCATAAAAACAAAACTGATTTGACAGATTTTTTAGAATACTGTAAACTGGTTTCCAGTTTTTCACACCATGTCCACCTGAATATTAATGGCTAACTTTATTGTAGATTTACCACATGCCAGGCATTGTTCAAAGTGCTTTATATACATTATCTCATTTAATCTTCACAATTGAGGAAACGGGGCACTAAGAAGTAAAGAAGCATACTCAATCTGACATAACTAATAAGTAGTAGAGCTGGGATTTGAACCTATGTGTTCTGTGGTCCAGAGTTCACACTCAATCAGGATACTTTGCTTCATAATACTGTGATAGTTCTAAATAGAGGAATGAACTGGTTCAAATATTTATACTGTCTGGGCCACCACTTTCCCTCTAAGATTATCACAAAGACTGCATATCAACTGACTGTTAGGTATGTCCAGACACCAGTTAGTAGCCCAAATTTATGGCAAATTTATTTTGTTCAGAACCCAGGGATCTTGGATGACTTGCGAATAAATAAGACAAGGTAATTGAATGTTGGGTTTTTTTTTTTTTTTTTTTTTTAAAGATAGGGTCTCACTCTGTTGCCTGGGCTGGAGTGGTGGCACTATCACATCTCACTGTAACCTCAACCTTCCCAGGCTGAGGTAATCCTCCCACCTCAGCATCCTGAGTAGTATAGGTGCACACCACCATGCCCAGCTAATTTTTGTATTTTTCGTAAAGACGGGTTTCCCCATGTTGCACAAGCTGATCTGGAACTCCTGGGCTCAAGTGATCCACCTGCCTCCCAAAGTGATAGGGATTATAGGCGTGGGCCACTGCACCTGGCCCTAGGAAACCAAATGTTAGAAACAGCCTTCCATGATTCCTGAAGCAGAACAATTAGCAAAACATGTTATCTCTTAACACAGTTTTTAGTAACTGTTTGCACAGCAGCATTTTGCTAGTTGGTTTGGGAGAAGCAATGTCCAATTATCAGGAGTTGGGTCATGAAGACTTAAGCATAAACGGCCATGACCTGAAAAAAGTAACAGTCCAGCAATATACCACGGAGACTGAGAACCAACGGAAGTAGGACTCAGTGAAAGAGGTGGTCTGTGCACTTCTTGACTATCATCACTACCCTAAGAGAATAATCTTTTAAAAACCCCATAGTGCCATTCAGAAGCAAGTTTACTCAGATGACAAGTGAGTGCTGTCGGTTCGACACTATCACAAAGCAGAGAAAGTCTCCAAATGATGAGAAAAGATCAACCTTAACACAAAATGGTACAAAGTGTTCTTCTGAAGCATTTCATTCCCCTAAGGACACAGGTAAACGAGAATGCACATGAACTGCACACATCACTTCACAAAAGACTACCCCACCGAAAGCTCAGTTTCAGTGGAGGTTTTAGTTAAATGACCGTAAAGTAGATATATTTTGAGATACTGCAAAGTGGAGGTGATGATCTGTGGGCTTAGACACTACGGTTTGACTTTTTTAGTGCTTTAAATGTACAAGTTATGTTTCTTTCCTTTCTTTTCTTTATTGTCAATTTATTTTTTTGGTTAAGTAAACATTATTCACAAAATAAAACTAAAGGGTTTCAAATACAAATTTTAATATGTGGCTGCATCATGTAAACATGCCAATAAAATAAACACATCAATTCTAGTCTACGATTTATCATTCAGGTTTCTCCACAGCATTTTAAAATGAAGTGTCATAGACATTTGATGATGATACTAGATAATCTGCCTGTTATATAAAAAGTGAGCCAGGCATGGTGGCTCATGCCTGTAATGCCAACATTTTGGGAGGCTGAGGTAGAGGATTGCTTGAGCCCAGGAGTTCGAGACCAGCCTAGGCAACATGGGGAAACCCTGTGTTTACTAAAAACAAATAAAAAACATTAGCTGGGCGTGGTGGCACATGCCTGCTGTTCTAGCTACTCAGGAGGCTGAGGTGAGAGGATCGCCTGAGCCCAGGAGGTTGAGGCAGGATACAGTGAGCCATGATTCAACCCAGGCAATAGAGTGAGACCCTGTCTCAGAAAAAAAGTGACTAGACAACTGAGCATGGAGAATCCAAAAGTGTACTTATACTTCTAAAGACAATATAAGAGGGAAAATAATAACAACAACAAACAAATCCACTGTTATAAGAATCAACTGTTTTGGAAGAAGGTCACAGGCTGTTCATACTCTGACCTCTGATAGATCTGTTCCCAAAGAAGAAATGAATTTAAGTTTTAATAGGAATACAGTGTTTTATTAGAAAGAGTGCTAAGGTGAGATTCTAGTGCCCTGAATTCTAATTACTTTTAGATCATTGGTAAATTATTTTCCAATTGTGTTGACTTCTCTAGAGATAATTCCTGCCCCTACATGCTTCCTACATGCTTTGAAAAGAAAAGGGAACAAAGCAAAATTAAGTATGTTTTGAAAGAAAAATCAGTACAAAATGTAAAAAATATATTTTTCTTTATTGCTTCTTTACAATAGAACTAAAATATTTTCTGAGAATTAAGTATAAAAACTCTGAGAGATTATAACTACTTTAAATCATTTTACCTCCCTGAAAGAGGTAATATATTATCATAATTACTAATTATATGAGTAATATAAATTACTGTGTGCCTAGGGAAGGAATTTATATATGGATAATGTTAGAAAACTGAGGACACTTCTCTTGTTGGAACTGGATATTATTGTTAAACAGTTGCTGCTCCTACAACTTAGCGGTATTCTAGGTGAAAAGGCAGAGGATAAAGAAGCAGATCCAAGCTTTAATTTCATCCTTATAAATAACTAAAAGGAGAAAAGAATTATTGCTCCTTTTTCTTTTCAAGTGGTAATAAGCCACTGCCTACTTAGGAAACTAGTTTATCTAGTCAAGAGACACTCTTTTACCATCACAAGTTTAAGATTTAGCATAATGTACATCCACTTTAAAATCATAATGAATAAAACATTCAAAGACATTTGTATTATATAAAAAAGCATGGAGCATCACACTCTAGTTGGTACTATTTTTATTCTAACTTTGCCATGGGTACTGTTATATTTTACTTATAATATATATTAAAATGATAAAAAGAAACCAGGCAAGTCATTTTTTTTCTGGTAAGTTAGAAAGACAAAGCCAAATAAGAGACTGTAAAAGATGTTAATGGTGCTTAAAATATTAAAAAATAATTGTGGCTAAG
The DNA here is from genome assembly GCA_963573385.1 of Cacajao melanocephalus. NCBI lineage: Eukaryota > Metazoa > Chordata > Mammalia > Primates > Pitheciidae > Cacajao > Cacajao melanocephalus. The sequence goes on from CAUYLG010034080.1 coordinate 60,127, forward strand.
TGATTTTAAATATCATTTAAATAAATTGGTAAAATAATAAAATTGAATCTCGTTAGAAAACTGTTTATCAATGTTGGAGCTAATTTTTCATTTTTCTTCCTTTTCATCTTAATAGGCTAACCTTATGGAAGTGAAGATTGACTCATATAAGAGTGAAGTGTCTGAATATGCTGTGTGTGTGTGTGTGTATATACATATACACACCATTTTGTTTTCACACTTGCTACATATGAAATTTTGAACGTCCACGTGTGGCAGCTATTAACACCTACAATACAGCCTTTGCAGTACAAAAAAGTTACTAATCCTTTCAAAGGGTTATAATAAGTAAATAATTAAAACAACTTCATTTCTTTTGGGTTCCACACATTTAGACACCAGCATGATTCTTGGCCAATCACCTCTTATGTAATATTCCACGACAAGTTTCTCTATGCTCCACAAAGATAGGGTTCTGTGATCACAGGATTTAGAGAAATTCTTGGGTTAAACAGAACTAAACTGATGTCTTTCATGCAATATCTCTCAGAGCCTTTTCTCAGCTAAAAAGCAATGTGATGCTCCTTGGAGGGAAAATATAATAGGTCTCCCAAAGAAACATAAGTCTTCCAGAACAGACATCATTTTCCTTCCAACAGATCTGAATATATATCAAGAAAGGGTCGTTTGGACAAGCGGTGAGGAAGGAGGGCACCCTGGAGGAACAACGCGGAGTCCTGAGAATTCTCAAGCTTTAAAACATCATCCTTAATTGACACCCTGCTAATCCAATTATGGTTTTCTCTAAATTAATGGTTCCCAAACTTCACTGTTTGCCCAAATCACCGGGAGAGTTTCGTGAAACACAAAGTGCCAGGCCTACCCCCAGAGTTTCTGATTGAGTAGGTGTGGGTGAGGTGAGAATTTCCATTTCTAAATATGCCCAGGTGAAGCTGATGCTGCTAGTCTGTTTGTCACACTTTTGAGAACCCCTTCTCTAAGGGAATATTGTCCTAGCCAACAATGGATTTCATTATTTGCTAAGCATTTTCTTATGGTACTGATAATTCAGTTTCCAAAAGGTCATATCGAAGAAATTTGGACATCTTAATTCCACATCTCTGACATCAGTAATGATGTTAGCAGTCACATAAAAGAAGGCCGGTCCAGGTCATGAAAAAGGATTGGCCTTCTCAAAATCTATTCTACTACTCCTAGGAAACACATTCATTTTCTGTTTACAAAGTAGGGCTATTAGTTACGATGGTAAGTATGTATATGAGAGCTCTGTATTGTATGTTGCTTACATTTGTTGTATAAACATTTCCAGCGTGTTTTTGAAATGTCTGCTATGTACCCAAATTTAAACTAATATAGGATTCTTTAAAAACTGCTCCTCAGCTCTCCAATAAACTCATACCTTTACTGACTGCAGAAATCCCAATCATTCGAGAACATTACCCCTTCTCCTCATCCGTAAAAAAAGATACCTAGAAAAAAAACAAGCTAAAGGGAGGAAAATACTTTCCACATCGATTAGGCAAACAACCTAATGCTGACCACAGTGTTTCAGCACAGATGATCGAAAGCTGAAGTATCAATAGATTACTAAACCTCAAAACAAGCACTGAATACAAGTTCAATTGCACCCTGCAGCAAAGCAGTAAGGAAAAAATACATCTCATACAACCCTTTCTCCTTTTTTCCTGATGAAAAAAAATAAATACATAAACATCTAAGGAGTTTCAAGTATTTGTTATTGATTCCTTTCTGTTTTACAAGTAGCCCCAGCTGCATTTGGTTTACTTGTGAGTATCACTGGAAGCCCATTTTAAACTGAGGCCCCCAGCTAACCATACTGGAATGGCTGGAATACATTAACATGTCCAAATGAAAATCACTCAGATAGCCTTATAAGCTGCAAATAAGAAATTCAGAAATGGAATTAGCCCCTTCTGTTGTTGAGTTGCTCTCTCACTTCTTAGACAATTACATTTTTCTCAACAGCCTTCGAAATGACCTTCAAGAAAGATATTTTTGAAGTAAAATTATTACAGTAACTGTAAAGACTGATATAATGGAGAGGGTAGAACAATGGAGATAATTATATCAAAAACTTCAAATTCTAGACTAAGGTTAATTGCTGCAGCTGGACCCAAAACGTAGCTGTGAGCTTTCTGGCAACCACAGTGAACAGGAAAATGTACTGAATTGCATTTGTTCCTGTTGCCTGATAAAAGAAAGCATCTAATAAATACCTCTCCTTTATAAAAGTAAAAACTGTGCTAGATACTGTGGAAGAAAGGAAGAAGACTATGACATGGAAACTGCCCACCAGGGGTTTACAAATCTTCTCTCTCCCGTAACTATAGAGGCACGAGTAGTTGTGCTGGGGGGACCTAGAGCTTGACACCTGCTTGGAGGTTGTGAACAATAGGGAGATCAAAGGTGACTGGTGGTGCATGTTTAGTGGTGCTTTTGAAAAGGAGGAAGAGCAAGTTCCATAGGGAGAATGAAACTTCTCTCAGTCATAATTAATCACAGCTATTCATTTTTGCTTACGAAAGCAGAGGAGTTTATAATAAAAAATATATGATAAAAATGTCACAAATAATTCTCTCTTGGGGATGAAAGAATCCTACTCTGTATATTACCTTCTTTTCATGAGTATGTTACTCTATTCATTACACTTTCCTTATGTTTTTGTTACAAATACATTATTATTGGAGCTGAAGTATTTCAGAATGAAAAGCCTTTCTCAATGGGTGTCGCCTTCACTCCCTGCCTCTCTCCCTCCTTTCCTCCTTCCTTCCTTCATCTTCTTTTTTTTTTTTTTAAATCTCTGAATCAGAACCAATGTCACTTTTTTAAGGTATTTCTTTAGTGGGACAATAGGAAAATTTGGGGAGAAATAAGTGAAACATGTTTAACTGTTTTATCATTTCAAAGATGAAGTAAATGTCACATACCACTAAAGTGAGGCCTCGAGAATTTGGAAAAAGGGGCAGATAGTCTTGGTTCTGTTTTATCTGTCAGTTGCCATTAAAATATGCAAGTCACAATTATAGAAATCATTGCCAAAAGTCGACATCAGCTGAATGATGCTAAATATTTAAAAATCATTTAAAATTTTGTTTTTTGTTGAAACAGTTTTCTCAAATGTTCCAGACACCTTCCCTGTTTTTGAAAGCAGAGTCAGTTGTCCAAACCTGAATCATACATATCTTGGTTACTGAGGATTGCACCAAGACCTCAGGATCACCTATTCTGAAAACCAGCAATCACTATCCAGGAATGGAGATGAACATGGAGAAGGTCTAAGAGACTGGGCTAACTGTGCAAACTCCAAGAAGACACAATGCATAAGCCTAGAGATCCTTTCTTAAACTTCCATGTTGAAATTACTTTCTTATTATTTTCCCATTTCTTTTAAAAGCATATTGTTTGGACCAAATTACACTCATTGTGGGTTTTCTTAAGTGTCAATTCATGGGCTCTCTCTATTATAATTTTTTCTTTGTCTTTCTATGTTCAAACTTTTTGGACTTTCAAAATGTCACTGTGTATTTAGAACAAGAGTTCTTTATTAAACTTTAAATATATATTTTTTGAACTAGACAGTCACCTTTTTTAAAAAACCCCTTTTTGAAGATTATGAGCTCGTACTTGATTCAGAATCACCTTATTAGCACTCATTATTCTTTCAAGAATACCTTGATTTGCAAGCTACCCATCTGCTATAAAATTCAACTTTGAACATTTTAAGACAAAAAAATGCTAGACTATTACTACATAATCACACTAATTATTTTAAAAATAACCCTTAACAATGGCCACTAAGCAAATTTAAAAAAAAATACATATATAAGATAAAAGCACTCAAAATGTAACAGTTGGAGAGTATCCGGCAGCATTTGGTCAAATATTTCTATAATGCTAAGGGATGGAATTAAATTTGCAAATATCAGCAAACTGTAGGCCATCAAATCTAGGTTAAAATGTGGTTGAGTAAGGAAAGTTGGCACATGGGTGTATACAATTTTCATCCATATTTGAGTAAAAACTGAACTGGGAGTCAAAGTACAGCTGCAGATTAAGAGATCTCTGTGTACCTCTCAGTTGAGCCCATATTTATTCTCCCTCTCTCAAAGTGTTTCAACAACCTCATGTTTCATTCAACAAATATTTTTCAAGGTCCCAACGTGCACTAGGCACAAAAGATATGATCGTGGACAAGATAGCATCTAAAGCAAAACAAAAAAAGTATGGCAGACTTTCACTGCAACTTCAAAGAAATCTGATATTAAGATGAGCTTCAGGTGAGTAAGCTGGAGTGAAATATCCACTCCTTTCTACTTAATCATGTTGGCTTCATCTGCATCTCAATTCTGTCTCTAGTTTTCCCTTCCCACTGCCACCATCTAATTCAAAACCTTAATATTTCATATCTTAAATACTGCAACAGCTTTCTAAGAGGTACCTCCTTTTGCCAGTTTCTTCTTTTCTATCAATTTTTTTTTGTACAAGATGATGGTGTCATTTCTCATGCTTCAGCCATTCTGACTTAACACTCAACCCCCCAAACATATCAGTTTCCCCCCTCTATCTTTGCTCAGATTATCCCCCCTGCCTGGAATATCTTCCTATTCCGTCTTCAAAGAATACCTTAAACAGTGTCTCTCCCATGACTACATCTTTAATCACCACTGCTGGATATAATCCCAGCCCCTACCTGTCCCCTTGGACTGTTTTAGCTGTTAGTTTGTATCTGGCTTATGGCATATAACGCAAGCAACCTCTTACTAAAAGGTCAGGCAAGAACCACGTCTTTCCTAACTTTGTTTTCTGCACAGTACTGAGCCCAGTGCCTAACAAGTAATAGGTTTCAATAAATGTTTGTTGAATGAATCATTTCTTTGGGGAATTGAATGTACACAGAATTCTTAATGGATTTAACAGAACTTTCAGCATTAAATAACCCCTGACATTTATAAAAGTCCTTTTAGGAAACCACAACCAATAATCTTACAAACTCAGGGCTGCTGTTTGCTCTCATATGAAGAGAAACAGAGGTAGTAGGATTCCCATGACTTGCTCAAGGCCACACAAGGAGCCGTTGTTAGAACTGTTATGTGTTGTAAGGCAGTATTTTCTATGTTTATGCCACTTGCTGATAGAATGTTTCATTTCAGATATTTCAATTGTTGCATCTAGATTTCACCCAAGAAAAAGGCATTTTCTAAAACTACTTCTCAGTCTCCTTTAAAAAAAGATACAGTATTCCAAAGTGAAATTCTTCCAACAGTGGGATACTGGCAGATTAAAGAGGCTATGGTTTTCAGATTTTTTAGTAACACGGAAGTTAAGACTGAATTTGTTTCTACATAGAACACTTTCTTGGTTAGTAAAAAAACAGTAAAATACCCAGGAAATTGCAGAAACTCTAGAGAATACATTTTTATAAAAGCTGGAAAAAATTAACTTTGTTAAGTGGAACAACTCCTAGGATAGGTATTTGTGAAATATTTAAAACAAGAACACAGAGTACATGGAGGTATTAAAAATCCTCAAATTGTTACTTCAGTTTTACTATCTTTCACAAATAGGAGAATGAACAAAGGTATTAAGACAATGTGACAATGTGTAGAACATTACTACCATTCAGTTAGCTAACAAATCATGGATGACACATAGGCTATGTCTTGGTTTTTGTCATATTTAATGGAATTAAAGGTATTTTGTCATATGTAATACAGTTATGTCACTGTGGACTTTACATTTTCAAGTTTTTGTGTGGTTTTCAATGTGGAAACTGCCTTCACTGTCCAAATATCTATTCATAAGAATATTGGTAGAGTAAAGCCTAATTTCTTTTCTACCAATTTCCAGTGCGTAAATAAAAATTTGAGCTTGAACAGAAAAAAAGCTTATTTATGATAGACAAAAATCCAATTTAAGGCATACATTTAAATGTCTATGACCAAGTTAAAACTGATTCCAACAGATGGATTCTATAGCCCTATCTACTTAACTAAATAACAGACTAGACATGACATTAAGCTATTTTACATAAACTCATCATCAACAAGATACCAAAAATGATTTACTCTATCTCTAGAAACAACATGGTTCAACCTAAATACTGGAAATCATTTAGAAAATAAAAGGGTGAAAAACAAACGGAGTTGTTGACTGACTTAAGAAAACAATATCAAGAAAGATGGCAAAAAATGTGAGATAAACTTGTAATGACATCTAGCAGTAAAAATTGACTCTAGGGTGAGAATTGAAGGCACAGAAATAAAAACATTGAAAATACAAGCAGGACTGTAAATCTGGATTAGACATCAACAATTTTTTTAAAACCCCACAAATTTAAGAAACTGAAGACTGATCATGTAGCAGAATAAACATTGAAGCAAAAAAAAAAAAAAAAAAGAATATTTAGAGAAAATAGCAGACAGCTAAGGTTACTCTGGAATATATAACCCCATAAGTCAGGGACCAAGTGACACACTGAGATAGAGGAAAACAAGGATCACCTCAAGGATGGTACATGCAGAAGGTCATCTGCAGGGGCAAAAAGAGCAGTAAGTAAACAATGTTCTATGAACAATGTCATGTTCCTAGAAGAACTAATTGCTATTTCCAGATGTACCTCGTATCCACATTTCAAAAAATCTGATACAGAGAAAAAGACTTCATTCAGCTATGCTACATGAAGAGATTACTTACAAACCAAGTAGGATCAGATATATATTATCCTAACATCTAAGAGTTTCTTCTAGACAAAAGAGCCTGGGAGATTGAGGCTGCAGTGAGCAGTGATTGTGCCACTGCACTCCAGCCTGGGAGCATATATAATATGCTGACATATAATAGCTGTTAAATTTCAGATTTTCAAATCTCTCCTACTTAATGAAGTTACTGTAGCAAAGGGTCAGCATAAATGGTATCATCAAATAGTGGTTGGGGGATACATGCCTGGCCCTAGCCCAAGTCTTTTCTCACCAGATGCCCAATTACAACTTGGCTGCAAAGAAATGATTTTGAGCTATGATCCCATAAAACAACACTTTAAATAAGTTGGATTAGATTCCAAATTATTGTATAAAACATTTGACCCATAATAAGGCTGAATTGCTACTGCAGTATTTCAGCTGATCTATGACAGGTTTCTTCCTAGTGGGCCACGGCATCGTACTAATGAGTGTATAATAGAATCAGACATCAATGAGTTTTATGCAGTGAAGATGTGATACACAGCCACAGTTATAATCCCCAGTTCTTGCCAGCAAACTCAACAATGCAGTGTTTGGGAGGATGGACAACGGAGCAGAGACAGCTCAGTTTTCTGACACTCAGCAACTGAGCAAAGTTTAGTATCACAGAGTTAGGTAACTTTATCTAAAAATTAAAAACACCCTGCTTCTCTTCTGCCTTCCTTTCAAAATGAGTTATCCAAATAATTGTCTATTAACTAAATATGAAGGTTAATTTAAAGTCTTAATCTAAATTATCATGAATCAGAAACAAAAGAGGGAGGGATTAGCAAAGGAAAACTTGGCTTCCCCATGCCTCAATTTTAAGTGCAAAAATAAAGGAGAACCACAAAACTTCACAGACAGTACATCCCAATGTCATGTAGAGTAGCATGACTGTGATTAAGAGCTGGATGCTTTTGGTTGACTAAAACAAGAGCCTAATGGATGTTTTCTCCATTTCCTTCTCCTCCATAGGAAAGAAGACTGAATAATGATTGAAAGAACACCAGAGTCATCAGGCTCTTTAGATAACTGCATATGTGAACTAGGGCAAGTTGCTCTCCCTCATTTGCTAGGTTTGTGAAGTGCTGTTATACATATGAGCACTTTCTTAACTATTTAGTTATCTGAGTCATCAAGCTTTTGGGGGACCACTCTCATGATCAGCCATGACATGGATTTCAGAGTTTTCTCATCACCATACTCAAAGTGTTTTTTTTTAAAGAAGAAAAATGAAAAGAAACAATATCCCACAATATTTCTGAGCCTCAAAGGGCAGACTAAAAAAAGCTAACTTTAAAAATACTTCATTTTGAAATAATTTTGAACTTATACAAAAGTCGCAAAAATAAACCTGGAGTCCCTGTATACCCTTCACCCAGATTCCCCTACTGTTAAAAACTTACATAACCATAACACAATTACCAAAACCAGGAAATTAACATTGGTACAAGACTCTTAACCAGAGACCTTATTTGAATGTCACCAATTTTCTTCCTAATGTTCTGTTCTAGGATCCAATCCAGGTTCCCACATGGCATTTATTCCTCATTTCTCCTTAGTCTCCTCCAATCTGTGACACTTTCTCAGTCTTTCCTTGTCTTTCATGACACTTTGGATGAGTACTGATCATTGATTCTGTAAGATGCCTCTCACTTTGTGTTTGTTGAATGCTTTCTCATGATTAGACCGAGACCATGTATGTCTTTTTGGCAGGAACATCACAAAAATGATGTGTATCCTATCTGAGGGTATGCAATGTTGATATATATTATCACTCATTATGTTAACCTTAAACACCTGGTTAAGGTGGCATCTGCTGGGTTTCTCCACTGTAAAGTGACTATCTTCCCTTTATTTCTCTATTTTAGAAACAGGGTCTTGCTGTGTTGCCCAGGCTGGAGTGCAGTGGCACAATCACTGCTCACTGCAGCCTCAATCTCCCAGGCTGAAGCGATCCTCTACCCCAGCCTCCTGAGTATCTGGTACTACAGGCATGCACCATTATGCCCAGTTAATTAAAAAAAAGAGTTTTATATAGACAGGGTCTCGCTATATTGCCCAGGCTGATCTCAAACTCCTGGCCTCAAGAGATCCTCCCACCTCGGCCTCCCAAAGTGCTGGGATTAAAGGCGTGAGCCAGCCACCATGCCTGGTCTATTTTTCACTTTTAATTGATAAATATCCTGGGAGAGATACTTTGGGACAATGCAAATATCCTGTTTCTCCTCCAACTTTTACCCACTGATTTCAGCATGTATCAGTGGATCTTGCCTGCAACCATTGTTACCATGGTGTTTGCCTACTAGTGATTTTTCCTTCATTTGTTCTCCATTTATTAACTGGAATTCTTCTGTAAGGAGGAGCTGTCCCTTCTCCCCAACTTATCCATTTATCCAATTTTTTTGTATGTAACCATGGACTCATGGGCATCTGTTTTATTCCATGGGCTATAACTCAATACTGTCATCATTTAGTTTCTTGCTGAAGTTATTCCAACTTCAGCCATTGGGAGCTCCTTCAGATTGGCTACTATGCTCACTTGTCATGCCCTCACCCTTTTTCTAGCACTTTCTTACATTCTCACACCAAAAGACATTACAGCCTCATCTTGCATTTTTCCCTGCTTCTGTCCAGAAACAGCCATTATTCCAAAGATCCCTGGTTCCTTTATTGGAGAATGATATTAGACACAAAGATGTGGGTACTAGGTATGCTCATTGCTATTGGGGTGTTAATTGCTTCTAGGTCCTCCCACGACAGAGCTAGGAAATGAAAGCATACATAATAACTCATGCATACACACAGATCAATATCTATTCTTGTATACATACTCATGTATCCTTTCTAATACACATCACAGTATTCATCCTAACCTTCCCCTTTTATTTTTAACTTTTTTTCTCTGACAGTGAGAAAATAGGCTCTCATTACCTACTCTCTAAATATTTATTTGTTCAACCACAGTATCCACATACTTATATATGCCTGTGAGGAACAGATTTACTAACTAGAGTCCTGTATTAATGTGCAATTCTTTTTATCTTTATTATAAATATAGCACCTCCAGGCTTCTTTTTTTAATGTCAGCATGACATAGCTTTTCCTATCATTTTTTTTTGAAAGAAAGAAAAAGAGAGGAAAGAAAGTGAGAGTGAAAGAAAGAAAAAAAAGAATGTAAGAGAGAAAGAAAGAGGAAGAGAAAGAGGGAGAGAGAACGAGATTCTTGTTCTATTGCCCAGGCTAGAATG
>CAUYLG010034081.1:0-12086 GCA_963573385.1 Cacajao melanocephalus
TGAGAGTCCACCTCAAGAAAAAAAAAAAAAAAAAGAGAAGTGTCTGTTCATATCCTTCACCCACTTTTTGATGGGGTTGTTTTTTTCTTGTAAATTTGTTTAAGTTCTTTGTAGATTCTGGATATTAGCCCTTTGTCAGATGGGTAGCTTGCAAACATTTTTTCTCATTCTATTGGTTGCCAGTTCACTCTGATAATTGTTTCTTTTGCTGTGCAGAAACTCTTAAGTTTAATTAGATCCCATTTGTCTATTTATCTATTTGTCTATTTAAGTCTTTAATCCCTCTGAAGTTAATTTTTGTATAAAGTGTAAGGAAGGGGTCCAGTTTCAGCTTTCTGCAGATGGCTAGCCAGTTTTCCCAACACCATTTATTAAACGGGGAATCATTTCCCCATTGCTTGTTTTTGTCAGGTTTGTCAAAGATCAGATGGTTCTAGATCTGTGGCGTTATTTCCAAGGCTTCTGTTTTGTTCCATTGGTCTATGTGTCTGTTTTGGTACCAGGACCATGCTGTTTTGATTAGTGTAGTCTTGTAGAATAGTTTGAAGTCAGGTAGCGTGATGCCTCCAGCTTTATTCTCTTGGTATTTGGGCTCTTTTTTGGTTCCATATGAAGTTTAAAGTGTTTTTTTCCAGCTCTATGAAGAAGGTCAATGGTAGCTTGATGGGGATAGCATTGAATATTTACATTACTTTGGGCAGTGTGGCCATTTTCACAATCCTGATTCTTCCTAACCATGAGTATGGAATGTTTTTCCATCTATTTGTGACCTCTCTTACTTCCTTGAGCACTGGTTCATAGTTCTCCTTGAAGAGGTCCTTCACGTTCTTTGTTAGTTGTATTCCTAGGTATTTTATTCTCTTTGTAGCAATTGTGAATAGGAGTTCACTCATGATTTGGCTCTCTATTATTGGTGTATAAGAATGCTTGTGATTTTTGCACACTGATTTTGTATCCTGAGACTTTGGTGAAGTTGCTTATCATTTTAAGGTGATTTTGGGCTCAGACGATGGAGTCTTCTAAATATATAATCATGTCATCTGCAAGTAGAGACAATTTGACTTTCTCTTTCTCGAATACCCTTTATTTCTTTTTCTTGGCTGATTGCTCTGACTAGAACTTTCAATACTATGTTGAATAGAAATGGTGAGAGGAGGCACCCTTGTCTAGTGCAAGTATTCAAAAGGAATGCTTCCAGTTTTTGCCTATTCAGAATGCTATTGGCTCTGGCTTCGTCTTTTGAAAAGATCAACAAATTAGATAGACTGCTAGCCAGGCTAATAAAAAATAAAAGAGAGAAGAATTGAATAGGTGCACTAAAAAATGATAAAGGGGATATCACCACCGATTCCACAGAAATACAAATTATCATCAGAGATTACTGCAAACAGCTCTATGCACATAAACCTGTAAATCTAGAAGAAATGGATAAATTCCTGGACTCTTAACACCTTCCCAAGACTAAACCAAGAAGAAGTTGAATCCCTGAGTAGATCAATAACAAGGTCTGAAGTTGAGACAGCAATTAATAGCCTACCAACCAAAAAATGTCCAGGTCCAGACGGATTCACAGCCAAATTCTACCAGACATATAAAGAGGAGCTGGTACTATTCCTTCTGAAACTATTCCAAACAATACAAAAAGAGGGAATGCTCCCTAACTACTTTTATGAGACCAACATTATCCTGGTACCAAAACCAGGCAGAGACACAACTAAAACCAGAGACACAACTAAAAAAGAAAATTACAGGCCAATATCCATGCTGAACATCGATGCAAAATCTTTAATAAAGTACTGGCAAATCGAATCCAATAGCACATTGAAAAGCTTATCCATCACAATCAAGTCGGCTTCATCCGTGGGCTGCAAGGCTGGTTCAACATAAGCAAATCTATAAACGTAATCTACCACACAAACAGAACCAAAGACAAACACCACATGATTATCTCAATAGATGCAGAGAAGGCTTTTGGCAAAATTCAGCAGCACTTTATGCTAAAAACTTTCAATAAACTAGGTATCAATGGAATTTATCACAAAATAATAAAAGGTTTTTATTAAAAAAAAAAAACCAAAGTAAAGACATCAGGAATAACACACCTGTAAGACATTCATGAGGTACAGAAGAATGTATACTGAAATTTGGACTTACCTTTCCCTCTTCTGCAGCTTGCCAGCTTCTGCCTCTGGAAGTAACAACTATGAAGTTTCTGCACATCTTTCCAGATTTATTAATTGAAAAATCATGTAGCACTGACACCATGACAAAGCTTTTCAAAAGGGCTTTGGCTGCCAATGTAAAAGTCTCATTTGTTTTCATTTATTGTGAACGCTTAGGTGGCAGCAGGAAGGAATGCTCATTTCTTTTTATTCTTCCTAATGTATTCTGTTTTTAAAAATTTCTTTGGCATTAAGAGATATAAATCTGTTGTCTAGTTTTTTAAATTGAGTTCTCTCTCTCTCTCTGTCTCTCTCTCTGTCACACACATGTATGTGTGTATATTTGTATGTCCATACCCACACATTTTTCTATTCAGTTGTTGATACTTAAAATTCTCCATTTCCACAGGTAATACTATACATTCCTTCCCAAATCCTGTTAACCACACCTTCAGTGAGATAATTCCTGAAAAAAAATTGCAGCATCGGCTGGGTGCAGTGCCTCATGCTTGTAATCCCAGCACTTTGGGAGGCCTAGGAAGGCAGATTACGAGGTAGGTGTTCGAGACCAGCCTGACCAACATGGTAAAATCCCATCTCTACTAAAAATAAAAAAATTAGCCAGGCATAGTGGCATGTGCCTGTAACCCCAGCTGCTCAGGAAGCTGAGGCAGGAGAACTGCTTGAACCAGGGAGGTGGAGGTTGCAGTGAGCCAAGATAGCGCCACTGCACTCCAGCCTGGGTGACAGAGTGAGACTCACTCTCAAAAAAACAAAAAAAGCAGCATCTATATCATTGCAGTTGTTATACCTCATCATTGACCCATTTGATGTAATAATTCTTAAAACTTGTGATGAATCAACAGTGATGGAAATTTGTACAGAGTCATTATATATATATATATATATATATACACACACACACACACACACACACATATATACATATACATATATATGTACATGTACATATACATATATATGTGTGCGTGTGTGTGTGTATTTTCGAGAGTCTTGCACCGTTGCCCAGGCTGGAGTGTAGTGGCACCATCTCTGCTCACTGAAACCTTCGCCTCCTGGGGTCAAGCCATTCTCTTGCCTCAGCCTCCCAAATAGCTGTGACTACAGGTTCCTGCCACCATGTCCATCCAATTTTTTTTTGTATTTTTAGTTGAGATGAGGTTTTGCAATGTTGGCCAGCCTGGTCTCTAATTCCTGACCTCAGGTGATCCACCTACGTTGGCTTCCCAAAGTGCTGGGATCACAGGTATAAGCCACCTTGCCCAGCCTCATTTCATAACGTAATCGGTATCTACTTTTTAAAGAAAATGACAACTCTCATTTTCCAAAAATTTTATTTCTATTATGTTTTGGGGGCTTGTCAATTGCCTTCAAAGTGCTTATTCTCATGGCCAGAGCGTAGGAACATGTGTGATCAGGTGTTGACTAATGAACCAGAATGCATATTTGATCCTGGAGTTTGAGGTTATTAGAACTCTCCATTTAGAAAAACGTTCTTTATAGATTTGAAAACAACCCATGGTGAACACACAGTGCTCCTTTCTTATTCATCTGTCAATGAATAGCCAGTCTTTCTTATGTACGTTGTTGGAGAAATCTCTAAGTAAACTCAAGAGATCCAGAAATCAGTATGCAAACTTAGTTGCATACAGAGAAAAAAGTAGGTGTAATATACGTAGCTGATAAGATTTTATAGAATTATTAAGAATTACGTTATCAGAGATTAACTTCAAAACTGAACTTGTACATTTTAAATTTAATTTGGAACTAGTTTAAAATTGTTGAATCCAGGATTGGTGACTCAGGAGTAATAGAAATGGGTAGGGATGACATTTCAGATCAAGCATGGAATCTCTCTTTATTCTCACTGTATTAGGTTTTCCTCTCTTTACCCTGAAATTTTCACTATCAAATATATTTGGGAGGCAGATCCTTTTTTTCCTTTTGATGTTTGTTTCATACACACAGAATAATACTGTGGGTCTGGGATTCACTTTTTGAAATGAAACATGCAGTCTAAGTGACCCTTTGTCTGTATGAAAATGGTCTGTTCTTTGTGACATGTATACTTGCGAAAATTCTATGGTGACCTGTTGCTGAGGTGATCTGATGATGTAGGTCTTGCCTTTCATTTCAACTGCCATTCTGGCAACCAAAGGTTGGCTGGTGAAAGCAGCTTGGAAATTTTCTCTGGCTTGCAAGATGGGGAATGTTTCTATCTCCTGCTTCAGAGGTATGTATGTTCATTTCTGTTTTCTGACTGCAATTCTTCAGATGGGCCAGTTTTCCTGTACATTAAATGTCATTCTGATTTTTTAAATTTCCCTAACTCCAATTTGTCTGCAGGTTTATAAATATGATTTAGAGTTTTATTACACAATTTGTATTGTTTATTCTATCAAGTTTCTTGCCTTATATATTTTTCTCTAGGAAAAAGTACTGTTTCCCATGCCAATATTTGTGTACACATGCTTCCATAGAATAGAGAAGACACACAACAACATTGCCTTCATCAGAATCTTGATATCAAATACAGTATGAGACATTCCACAAAACACGAAAGTCTTCTGAATATAGATGTCAAAATTGGAAAACAGGTATTAGAGCAGCTTAAAATTGGAGACTTTTAGAAAATAAAAATAATTTCATGATTGGAAACATAATTTTGCCTACTTTAGAAGTGTTGAGGGATTCTTTTAAAGAGTTTTTAAAAGATAAATACAACTAAAAGGACATAAAAAGTTAAGAAATAGGAAACATTATTAGAAGTCATGTAAGATTAATGAGAATTTTACCTTGCAGTGAAAACTGCCTGGCATTAGATAAATTGGTTCATAAGGTCTTATTAAAATAAACCACAATATTAAAAATACACTGATGCAAAACTAAACTTTTAGTTAAAAAACAAACTATTCTTAAGACAATAATTTGTCCTCAATGAGATTACAAGAGGTAATAATTTTTCATTCTCAAATCTGTTTCTTTTTAAAACTTTTCAGATTCATGCCTCCGAATTTTAACTTGTGCCACATCTCTTTACAGATGCTTTACAGGTCACACATCATTGCCTTTTGTTTCTCTTCCCCTTGAAAACCTCGATATTTTTACTTGGCTAGGATGATAACTGTTTCCTTCAAAGTTTCATCAGCAGCTTTAACTTCCCCCCCACCCGAGGCTCTAATTCTGCTGTTACAATGCTCAAATGTTTATCTTAAAGGTCTAAAGAAACAGTGTGTGTTTCAGACGTAACGTGTCTTTTTTACTCTTGGCTTTTTGATATCTGTGAATTGTTTCCTATAAACAGGAAACATTTCATGCTGTTAGTAAGAGCCATGTATGTTTCTGCTGAAGTTACTGATTTTTCTGTTTGCATTCCTCTGTAATGTCAATTCATGGCTGATCACTGTGTCTAATTAAATTCTAGTTACTCTTTTCATCAGGTGTGACTTCCATATTATTTCAATATATTTTCTTGAGACACTGCCCAGTCTCTGGCAGTCCTTAGTCCAGGCTGCTCAGATGGTTGCATAGATCAATAGTCAGTGAGACATCGGGGGTTAAAGATTTAATTCATTAAACCACTGAAACACCAACTTGGGTGGCCACACTTTCAGTTAATTCCCATTAACTGGTTTTGCAGGGTTGATCAGTTGAAAGGAAGTTGATTCTTGGCACAGCCATCAGGTGGCAATTGGTTTGGAATGTCCTGAGATCTGAACCAGCTTGAGAGCCAAGCAGAACTCGGTACCTTGGGGTGGTCAATTGGTCATGGAGGGGTGCTCACTTCCAGATAGCTGACAGTTTAGGGCTCTGGGTAAGATGACTAGACACTTGAATTTGTTCCTGAGAAAGGCTTAGTTTGCAGGAAAGTGCCATATTTTAGCCCAAGAATTAAAACCTAGAGACAGGAGTTTTGTTTAACAATTTGAGCTCTTCTCTGAACTCAGCCACTTCTTCCAAGACATCCACCTTCCTCAAGAGCCCTTGGTGCAGGAGGATTGAGAAAGAGAGTGGAAAGAGCTCCAGGTTCAGGGTCCAGGCCGTGATTTAGAGGCCTCAGGTGTTCAGGGATCTCTGTCCCCAGAAAACCAACCAAATACTTGTCCCAGGTCTATCCTTCATCGGTGCCGTGACTCTTTGCAGATTGCTTCAAATCTCTTCATTTCACTTCTTGAACTGTCAGTTCTTGGTGGCAGCCCCTGCTCTGCCCATCTTTCTGGGCAGATGTGGGCATCACAAAAAAGAACAGAAACTTTTCGCAAGTTGTAGAACATGAGACCCATGAAAAGAATGAAGAGAATTTTACCCTTCACTGTCCTGGAATCTCACAACTGCCTTCTCTGTATTAACCACTACCAAGGGCTTAGCTTATTCTTCCAGACATAAAATAGTTGAACAATTTATGGCACTTAGGAAGCACCCACTTTCTTAAGGCTTTATGTCCGCTTCACTATTTTTACCCTTTTAACATAACATAGGCCATTATCATTTCCACATTCAGACCAGGGAGTGGAGGCACAGAGAGGTCGATAGAACTTCCTCAGCTTCAAGCAGTGTCTCAAAAGGCCTTGAGCTTAGATCTTATGCACCAGATCCTATGCTCTTGGTCACTCCAATCTACTACTTTTCTGTAATGTCTCATCTCAATACAGGTAATGCCTGTACAGTTATAAGTGCAGCTTCTCTGATCTTCTGCAGCAAGATATCAACAGCTGTCTTCATTTTAATTCCTTTCTTAGCATGTTGCGTCGAGGAACAGGAAGTGGATCCCGGGTTCACTGGAGAATCCTCTGTCTGCTGCCACAGCCCGACGAAGGAAATCCTTCATTGCTCGCCTCCCATCTGTGTACATCCTAGAGGTGCATCAATGGAAGGTATTGTGGAAATTCAGTTATTCAGTTCATTTCATGATACAATTTCGGGATTCTTCAGTGTCTTATATTTCAGAAAATTGCAAAATTGCTATGCTATATTCTTTATTTTATGTGTGCAAATTTAAATATATTAAGACAATCTCTAGGCTGGGCCCAGTGGCTCATGCCTATAATCCTAGCACTTTGGGAGAATGAGGCAGGTGGATCATGAGGTCAGGAGTTCAAGACCAGCCTGGCCAATATGGTGAAACCCTGTCTCTACTAAAAATACAACAAAAAAAAATTTAGTCAGGTATGGTGGTGCACGCCTGTATTCCCAGCTCCTCGGGAGGCCTAGGCAGATCTTCTGTAGCAAGATACCAACAGCTGTCTTTACTTTAATTAATTTCCCAGCAGGTTCCATCCACGATGGGAGAGTAGATCCTGGGGTCAGCAAAGAATCCACTGTCTGTCACTACAAGTGTAAGAAGAGAGTTTTCCATCATGGGTGTCCCTGCTGTGTATCCCCTAGGGTGGCACCAATGGAAGGTAAAATGGAAATTCAGTCATTCAGTTCATTCATGATACCATTTCTAGATTCTTCAGTGTTTTTCATTTCAGACAATTATAAAATTGCTACACTATATTCTGTATTT
This sequence comes from Cacajao melanocephalus, assembly GCA_963573385.1. NCBI lineage: Eukaryota > Metazoa > Chordata > Mammalia > Primates > Pitheciidae > Cacajao > Cacajao melanocephalus. Next base: position 7,693 of record CAUYLG010034081.1, read on the forward strand.
CATGAGTGCAAATTTAAATGGATTGTCAGTCACTAGTGCTACAACTACAGAAGTAAAGGTGTATTTACATTCCAGATTTGGGTTTACTTTTAATAGTAAAGAACATCTCAGTGCAACTTGTAGACATTTTGCTGATTGTTAAACATTCACTAAAAAGGATATTTTTCTGAGATAGTGTTGTCAGGTTTGTAAAGTAATGAACATCACTTCAAACTGTTTTGAATTAACCTAAAAATGGAGGAAGTGGTACAGAAAATTTTCGTATACTCACCTTCCTCAGTTTTCTTTTTGTGATCACATCTTACGTGAGTCTGATAACACTTGTGACAATGACTGTGCCAAAAAATTCTTGCTAGGAATAGTCTAGGGTTAGCATCAAGGTTCACTCTATGTTGTCCAGTCTATGGGTTCTGACAAACCCCTGGCAGTATAATGTCACATCCTAAACATAACCTGTGCTGCACCTATTAATTCCTGTCTCTTTTCTTGATGATTCCTGAAAACCATGGATGATTTTACTGCCTGTATAGATTTCCTTTTCCAGAATTTTATAGAAGTGGAATCATACAGTATGTAGCTCCTCATGACTAACTTATTAGCAATGTACATGTAAGATATCTTTTTGAAGTTTAACAGCTTAATGATTTTTGTCAGTGAATAATATCTTAACTGGATTTGTCGAATGGTGTCAGTTGGTTCATTCACCTCCTGAAGACCATCTCAGCTGCTCCTTCCAATTTGGGCAATTATGAATAAAGCTGCCCACATTCTTGTGTAGATTTTACAATGAACATAATTTTTAAGTTCAACTGGGTAAATATGTAGAATTTTGGTCACTTGCTGGTAAGACTATATTTTCCGTTGTAAGAGTTAGGTAGAATTCAGCAGTAAAATATGGGCTTTTTTTAAAAATAATTATTACTTACTAATTTAATTCAATAATGGATGGAAGCCTACCCAGACTATCTATCTCTCCTTTGGGTGGTTATGGTAGTTGCTTCCTTTGAAGGCATTTGTCCATTTCACCTAAGCTAGAAAATCTGTTGGCATAGATACTTGAATCTTGCAAGCTGCCTGCGTGGTTCTCTTCCAGGGGTACTGCGCTTCCTCCTACTCTAAAAGTTTTTAGTAAGTTTTCACTCCTGCACTAAAAAAATTGCAGGCATAGATTTGTTCAATATATTCTGTTATTATTAGCATGTTCATAGGATCATCAGGAATAATTTCTCTTTTATTTATATTACTTGTACATTGTATCTTCTATCATTTCTTTGTGATTAGCCTGTCTGGAGGTTTACCAGTTCTGTTGATCTTTTCTAAGAAGGAGCTTTTGGTTTTGTTGAGTTTTTTTGTTTTGTTATTTCTATTATGTTGATTTCTGCAAATACTGGCACATTTTGGGGGAGGGTGGTTGCCTGGTTTCCATTATGCTAAACTTTTTTCTCTAGTTTCCTAAGGTGGAAAGTAAGACATCTGGATTTGGATTATTTTTAGTTTATTGCACAGAATTGTGAATGGCACTAATGCCCCTGAATTGTGCTCTTGATTATTAAAATAATAAATACTACATATTTTGGCCACAGTAATGATTTTAAAGCCAATAAAATGGATGATAAGTGCAGGAGGATCATATGTTGATCCAGGAAAGATGAATGACCTTATAACATTTCAACAACAAAAAAAGGAAATTTACCAGGCCTCAAAATACACAGGGAAAGGATGGGACCCTGTCATGGAATCATCAGTGCATTTGTGTGTCACCCTGTGTAAACACTGCCTGTTTCACAGTGGTGAGGGTGTCTTAGCCAGGGAACCAGGCCCTGATCTGTGGCTTTCCTGATGGTCTCGTTTGCCTTCCCTCATCACCATGGAGGGTATCCCAGTGGCAGCTAAGTTTCTGTTCTTAACCTTCCTCCTTCGCACACACCAGCCTCTGTCCCCAATACCCATGGTTGCCTAAGGGATGCCTTCAGTGGAACGGACATGCTGACAGTTACTCTCTGTTTTCTAGATCACAATGAGGACCTGGCACAGGAGCCTTCATCTGATGCTGTCCCAGGCATTCACACGGTAAGTTCTTTTTTCTTTGTCTAAGATGGAAATTTTGTTACTCTTGCTTTTTAGAAAATTTTATTTGAATTGAGATATGAAAATCTTACTACATGCATTATAGATGACTTTTACAGAATTTTTTGGTGGGAAAATGTGAGGGTTCATTGCCAGGTAGGAAATGATCTCAGATGGCATTCTTAGATGACATTTTCAGTTAGGAACTGTATGGCAGCAAGCATTTTTTGAGGGGAAAACTTTCTTCTTAAATAGTGGTGACTATACAGCAAAAACAACCTTGAAAGTCTTGCGTAAAAATCTTGTGCCTTTCTAGAAGTGTCTTTTAGGCTTTATTTTGAGGCATTGCCTCAACCACTATCTCCCATCTGCTTTTCTAATGTCAACAAGTAAAGAAAAGACCTGTATGGTGAAACCTGATCTCTACTAAAAATACAAAAATTAGCCAGGAATGGCGACCAGCATCTGTAATGTCAGCTGCTAGGGAGGCTGAGGCAGCAGGTTCACTTGAGCCCAGGAGGCGGAGGTTGCAGTGAGCAGAGATCATGACAGTGCACTCCAGCCTGGGTGATTATAGCGAGTCTCCATCTGAAAAAAAAAAAATAGAAAAGAAAGAAAACCCTGTACACACAGGACACAGCATGGTCTGACCCTTACAGTGTTTGTTTTTTTTTTTCCTCTAAATGCAGGTGGACACGGCCACACAGGCAAACAGTACGTATTCTGGGATCACTCCGATTCTAAGGAAGAATTCTAGTGTTGAGAAAGGTGAAACTTTCTTGCCTCCTTTTTCTGGAGAGTCAATCTGGTTTGAACTTCCTGCCAGTTATGAGGTTCAAGCAGTTTTGTCTTAAAAGGGAAGAATCCATTCAAGAAATATAACCATCTACTCTAGTGCCTGGAAGGAACAGTGTAATTTAGGTAGAAGAGAGTGATTGGTGTGCATCAGGGTTGGGAAGTATGGAGGATAGAGTCAAAGTGGAGTGTGTGAATGTCTCTGCGAGTTTCTGTGCTTTACCCCAGAAAAGATGTTCTCATGTGCAAAACACAACACAAAGACTAATATTCTAAAAACAAAACTTAATCCCCATTATATATTTTTTTATATCAACCCATTCATTCTCCATCACAGCTGTAGCTAAAGGTGAGTTTAATATCCCCAGTCGTCATATGAAGATGATGTATGGATGATTTTTTCAAGCTTTTGGTCATCTAAATGGAAATTGCAAAGATGAACTCGGGAATAGGTGGGAGGGTAATGCACTGGGCTGCTAGTCTGAAGTTATCACATGGCCCTGGTGTAACTTGTCAGAGAGTCCTTGCATCTATGTGTGTTTGTGGAAGTATGTTGGCCTATAAAGATCTCAAGCACTGTGAATTGCAGTAGAATGGTCTAAATGGTCAGCTCACCCAGAGTGTGAGTAGGTACATTGTACAGTGGACTTTGATATGATCATTAATAGGAAACACATAGAGACAGCTGCCAGGTCATTTGTCTTAAGTGATGGGGCATTTCTCAGTTCCTGGTCAAAAAAGGAAAACATTCAGGGGCATATTCTATTTTATTTAATGAGATCTTTATCACAAATATTAGAAATGCTCTAATTCAGTAGCTCGCATACCCAAGACACAGCATCCAAACAGATCTCAAGGAGCAAATTGGCTGTTAGCCTGGTGCTCATCTCCTCTGCTGGAATCTTCTGCACAGCTGGGTTAGAGAGGGTCAGCGCCCCACCTGCTGCCACTCAGGAAGGGCTGTCCCAGTCTTGAAGCCAGTGTATGATCAGCAATGGACCCCATGTCACCTACACGAGATGATAAAAACAGAGTGTAAAGACGAATACCACATGCTAAGTAGGGGTTGTCTTTAAATGAGAAGGTAATTGAATATTTTCAAATTTTGGTTTAAATGTTAATACAAAGGGTTGAAACACAATAGAATGAAGAAGGGAGGGCAAGATAGCTCAGGTCAGATTAGAAAGGAGGAGCCCCGAGATGCTGCAGCGAAACACAGCTTGCCGTGTGTGGTGTGCCATGTTTCAGATGGGCTATTTCACATTGTGGTGGTCTGGAGCTACAAACCTACAAGCCCCGATTCTGTTTCTTTTCTGCTTCTGTCCTTTCCCTGCGACTCTGCTCCTTCACCCACATCATGGTGTGCCCCTGAATTGTAAATGAGCAACACCACCAAGCTGCTGATGGTCACTTTGCTTCCTTCTAGGGCCTGTTCTTCAACAGGAAGACCCTTCTGCAGATTCTGCAGAGGACGAGGTACAAGGGGATATGAATGTCAGGCCACAGGATGTGTCTGAGTAAAACAGTTGCTT